>JAUZNJ010025945.1:0-16722 GCA_034780135.1 Jordanella pulchra | reverse complement strand
ATATGTATCCAACCAATGTATAGTGGGGAGAAAAGATTGAAAGGAGAAACATATCAATCAAGAAAATAAAGGGGGAAATTAACATAGCAGCCAGTTTATTAGTCACACAAGCAGCAAATAACCTTTATTTATTTATTTTATATCTTTATTATAACTTCTTGACACCTGCTAAAATCCTATTTTAATTAGAAGATCCAGCAAAGCTGATTCCAGTGGAACCTGTGCATCTCATCTCTTACACGAAGTCCAACCTTAACAATAGTTTGTTAGCAAGATTTCAAGACATTTAAAAAAACCAATTGTGAGCATAACATTTTTTTGGACCAATCAAAAAACAAAATATTTTTTCCCACCTTCTTTGCATAAACCAAAATCTGCAATCCTGACGTATCCATCAGCATCCATCAACAGGTTGTCCAGTTTCAGATCCCTGAAAGAAAGACATGAAAACATGCTACAAATAACTCGGATCAACGGAGGTTGAGTCTAGAGGAAGTTCTGACCCACTCACCTGTAAACTATATTGTTCTGATGGAGGAACTCCAGACCGAGCAGAACACACGAAGAATAAAACCTGAAACATTAGGCACAAGAGGCAGAGCTGATACTTGCTCGGACCATGTGGTGGAACAGAACAGGGGGACATGTCTGCTTACAGAGTTTGTTTTTCAGAGAAGATGCTGGTGTGGATGTGCTTCATGAGGTCTCCTCCTGAAGAGTAGGCCATCACGAAGCACACGTGGTCTGCAGTCTGGAAACAGCCGTGCAGGTTGACCAAGAACGGATGACGAGCCGAGTTGATCACTTCAAATATCCGCTTTTCACACATGAGGCTTAATATGAACAGAGTTAGATTTAATCACATGGAAAATGGCTTTCGACCACACAACTCAGTCAGAAAAGTCACTTGAAGGGAAATTAGTATCTAAACATTTAAAGAAGCGGGTTCTGTTTAATTTTAATGTAATTATGACTGAGTAAAAACGTTAACTGTAACAGCCACTAGGGGCGCCAGACCTGTACCTTTCAGGTGCAACGGCCCTGAATGTCTGATAGAGTAAAGGTCATATCAGTTTTATTGGCTGTTATAATTTTAGCTCTTATTTTTAAGAGGAGTTCCGACATTAAAGAGGTTTTCTGGGTCACATGACTCATTCAGTAATCGATCCGTCCCTTTGAAGTGAATACTTGAGACTTTGAGAAGAACGGCTGCATAGACCATCGATTATTATATGAATATTGATCAGAAAAGTCTTTCAATAGATCTCAAATACTTGAGTAAAAAGTCACACAGTGTTGCTTTAAATGAACAAAAGACCAAAGCAACATAAATTAGGAAGCTCTTCATAATTCAGCCATTCGGATTTTCTTCACTAGTTACTTTCCCATAACTTGCCACATACTTTTCAAATCACCAAGAGCTTTACTAGGTTCCAGGAAAAGTTCTAGTAAAGGCTTTAGGAAAGTAGCAGGAAAGTCCTTGGTAAGTTCAACCTCCACTATAGAGGGTAGATATTAATACCGTCCACACTGTGTCAGTTACTTTTCCAGGACCTTCCTCATAAGTTCCAGGTAAGTATCCTGTGCTAGAGTGTAGTCAAGACGACACCAACCAAGACCAAGCAGGACCGAGACAAGGCCAAGAACTTACATGGTCTTGATCTCTAAATGTCTTGGTCTTGTCTCGGTCCTCTTTGGTCTCGGTCGCCGTCGTCTTGACAACAACAGACACTTGTGCTTTAGGGGAAGTGTTTTCCAGGAAATTACGGTAAATTTGGGAAGAGAAAAGGGTGAAGTCCAACAACGTTTATAAAGATAATCTCTAAGTTTCCACAAGGAACCGTCTACCATAAACAGGGACTGAACGACTGAGAGGTTTTAGTTTTTTTACAGGTAAAATAAATGGGAAATAATCTGGAGCCTCGTTTTTCCTCACCTGTCCACTTCATCCCGTGTTACAACATCACCTTTCTTCAGGGCTTTGATGGCGTACAGTTTCCCCGACTTCTTATACTCGGCCAACAGAACCTTGGTTTGGGATTCAGAGATGTTCTGTTAGAACCATTAACCTTCATGTGGTTTTTAAGTTTGACAGCAGAACCAGAAACTCCACAACCTTTCCAAAGTGGCCTCTTCCAAGGACGGATATGCAATGGAAGTCCTCCATTTTCAGCTCCTCACACCTGAAGAGGAGAACATGTTTGAACTGAACAGAGAACATAGAACCAGACCTTCTATATCTGAGTTCCTAAGTCCTGAGTGAGTTCTAAGTCCCATCATAATATATAAAAACAAAGGGACAGAGACTACAGCTCAGATCTCTGCTGTAAAGACGACGTTGACCCTCCTGGGTCAGCTTCCCTGCATCGCCTCATCTCTCTGAGGAGAATAACCGAGAACTAGTGTCTTAAAGTTGATTCCAGGTTACCTGAAAGCATCTTACCAATAAGAGAACTAAAAAAATAAATAAATAAAAATAAGAAGTTGAGCTCTGAGGAAAACTTGTAAGTGCAACAGCATCTTCAGCCTCTAACATTTATGCCAGGTGTGGAGATAAAGGACAGAAAGTCCATCCAATGAGGGACACCTCACTGCCACATGAATCTACCTTCTATTTCTGTATAATTGCTGCTGATTATATTGTAGTTTTACATCTAATTGCCTCTGAATAGAATCACAGAAAAGGTAATTTACCTCAGTAATTAAATTGAAAAAGGTAAGCTTTATCATTTTAAACCATTTGAGCTGTAATACTGAGACAGTCATTAAAAAGGAATAGGGTTGTTCACAGAGTTGGAATGGAAAAGTTGAGTGGAAGGAAAAAGGTACGGTGGGAAAAAATATACAAGCAACAGGCATAATCAAAGTCTTATATGTTATGTCTATTACAATTAGTGTGATACATTTCAGGTGTTTATTTCTCCTCTTTCTTCCTCAGTCTCTGTGCCGTTTCTGTTGAAGCTCTGCATCCAGCTGCAGTCCATGATTGGGAATCTGATCCCGACTCTTAAATCCACAACACTCCTGTCAAAGTTGCATTTATCACTGTTACCATTTCTTACGCTACTTTTTCCTTTTACTAAACTTTCCATTACTGTGCTTAGATACAGAACTCTCTTAATAAAGACCAACATCTACACAATCTCTGCAGGAGATTTTTAGGCCCTAACAGAAACTTTCTGTTTTGGATCAAAAGCAACTTTCAACATTTTCATGAGCCGTGTTTCTTAATCTGCATGAATGTTCCTGAACAGCATAAGTAGCAGTTTATGATAAAAATGAATGAAATAAATGGATATTTCAAATGATATTCTAATGAATCAGGATGCGGCTGTAGCGCCATCTAATGGTCAAATTCATTCCACACACAGTTAAAGGAAACTCACTGTGGAGGAGGACGAGTTGATGCTTGTCTTCTGGGTTTCAGGCTGCTTTTCCAATCAGGAGACTTTTCCAGAAAAAAAAAAAAATGTGAAGCTGTTCAGAAATGTTTGCCTCATACTCTCATGATGATCATCTCCACAGTTTTAACTTTGAACCTGTTCCGTTCAGACCTGTGAGGACTCTCTCGTCTCCTTCCTTGATGAACGCGGAGATCTGCCGACTGGTTCTTCAGAAAAGTTCAGCCTGGTTCCTGCAGGTTCTCTGAGAGAGGAAACCGTTTTACTGGACAGATAACAAAACCTAGAGATGAGATCCTTCCTGCTGCTCCTCCAAAGACGTTCCTGCAGACGTCTTAGACCCTCACCGGGCTGGAGAACTGCTGGAATGTGTCGAGCCTGAGTTGGGAGCCGGCAACGGAGGACTCATGGCTTCCGGGGAGTTGCAGGGAGGCAGGAGGCTCATCACCAGACGGCCCCAAGTAGCAAAGTTCATGTTCATCTGAGCAGCGCGAAGGAAGTTCTTCCCTGCAGGAACAAATAAAAAAGAAGCCATTTTAGATTTAAGGCCTTTCCTAGGTGGACTAGAGTCCTCCAGAAGTAATGGATGTTAAAAATAAGAAATAAATCATCAGATTTTGGAATTTCATTGGAAAACCTCATGAGGAACCTTTTACAGATCTTGGATCTGATGCAGAAAAAAAAGAAACATTTTTAAAGCTGCAGCAAGGTGGTTCTGGAAATGTCTAACAGATCAGGGTGTTGAAGCAGCATCAGACAAATGTTTGGTTCTCGCTAACAGGAGATGATGAGTTCTTTCCTTAGCAGCGTCTGTTTATCTTTACTAAAATAATAAAGTTGGTGGGAAAATATTTTCAAACATGCAGACATGGATGTTTTCAGGAGATGAAAAAAGAAAAACCGTTCTGAAAACAACAGGAAATATTCACGTCATTTAAACCAACAAATCAATTCCCACCTTTTTCCTTTGGGAAAATCCTTCTCTGCCTCTGGAGTTTAGACTGACGCTCAATGACAGGATTGATGAATGTAACCTGAAAATAAAGGATAAAACTGATCAGGATTCAGGAGCTAAAGATCAGCGATATTCTGTCATCAAAACACAACATTCAGTTTGTTCTATTTTTAGAAATTTAAAAATCAACCCAATGCTAATGTAAAGAGGGCATGAGGAAGTGAGTGTGTGTTGGGGTGGGGGGGAATAAGCAACAAACAACATATCCTAGTAAAACATTAAAGTAATAAATAAATAAATGAATAATGATTTTTGACTGTGGGAGGAAACCAAGGAACCAGCAGTCTACATATTATAGAGGAGAACATGGACACAGTAACATTTGACCTGCTTGTTGTGTGGCATCATTGTCAACCACTGCTCCACCAATCAGCCTAATTTCTATACATACATTAAAAGATTTGATTAAAGAAGTCAGTAAAATTGGATTCAGGTAGGAGATCATTTCTATTTGATTAGAAACTTTTGAAGAGATACTTTGCAATTACACTCTATGCAGACGATATGATCTTATTTATGCATGTGTGTATCCTTTATTTAACAAGGAAAATAACTCGTCAAGATTAATAATAATATCTCTTCCAATAGTTTCCTGGCTAAGAAAGCAGTAGAAACATAAAAAAAAAGAAAAATCATATAATTAAACATTAGAGTAGGTGCAATAACCAAGTGATCAACTTTGTCTGGCTTTTTAAATTGATTTAAATTCCCCCGAAGCAACAAGGGATGATAAGTTTAAATTCATCTTACACATTTATGAAAATTTAAAAGCCTTTTTACCCGATTTGGTTTTGACCTTTGGGACCTGCACCAAAAACATGTCCTGAGAAATGCAGCCATAATGGCTGGAGCTTCTAGCCAGTAAGGAACATGAATATGAAGGAAGATGCCCCACAATTAATTTAGAAATCAATAATAAACAGTAAGGGAAAAAGCCTGCGGTTGGTCAGAGGCACATCCCATGAAGAATAAAAAATAGCTTGAGTTGGTCATAAAACACAAGGAACAGTGATAAACTGCTTCCAAGTTTTGCTGAGCTGAAGAGTTTATTAAAACTCTTATCAGAACACACTTTGATTTAATTTCAAATGTCTCGTTTGGTGCCTTCTCTAAAAATCATTAATAACTTAAGCTTTGTAGGACATTCACAGGTTCTGTTCTCAGCGTGGGCTGGTCCAAGTTTGGACCCCTTTCGGCCACAATAACAGAGTCAAAGAGAAAAAGAACCAAACCTCGATGAAGAGGATTCCTTCAGGTTCCAGCTCCACACACATCCCATGTCTCTGGTTGTCCAGGAAGTCCTCGAGCCGCAGGAACTTCACCCCGCTTAAAGCCCGCCAGTCTCTCCAGTACACAGCTATTTCCAGTTCCCTGGACTGTAGAAACACACAAAGTTCAGTTATAAGGGTCATGTACGACAAAAACTGACAGGCAGCATCTCAGCATGAAATAGTGGAACCTGACCCCAGAAAATTTACAAGAACTCGGACTTTCACAGGTTTCTGCAGCAGAAACAGCGTCATTAAACCAAAAAAATTGAACATTTTAATTAATCTTACTGCAACTAAGCCTAGAGCTGTTAAACACACGGAAGACAAAACATTATAACCACCTGAGCAACCTGAACCTCTGCAGGTTCTGCTGTGGTTCTGGATGTGCAGATAATTCAGGATCCGGACCTTTAGCTCATTGATCCTCCAAGGATCTAGAACTTACCTTGTTGAGAATAACTTCCCTCAAAGTAAATATTTGATTGCGATTCAACAAAAGACATAAAAATGTAACGAAAAAGCAAAACCAACTCGAGGAAAATTACATTTGGTCAGATTTCATTTTAGTGATGTGAACATGCAACACATCCCATTTATGATTTTTGACTTTCAAATCTTTATTGTTAAAGGAAGTCGAAGCAGGAATGTTTTCCTTCTGGCTCATCGCTGCCATCGTTCATCCAGCTGAGAATCTGTGGACAAATTTGATGATCACAGATGTTCTCCGTTCGATCTCATTTAGCTGGAGATGTTTTATAAAGAGGTAAATAGAAAATGTCTCAAACAGCTTTGAATATCTTCAGAGTCCGTCTGGAACGGAGCAGAAAGATAAAAAACGGTTCTGAATATTTTAGGTAAGAACTTAACCCCCCATTTCCAGCATGAACATGTTGTTAGGAGGAGATCGTAGAGGAAGTTCCCCTGCAGCAGGAACGTATCCATCTGCTGAGGTGTCTGAACGTTTCCAGATTCCCTCAGAAACCTGGAATCAGAACCGCAATCTCCCCCGATTACCTTGTTTAAGTAGGCTAGCTCTGCTTATTTTTTATCCGAGATCCTACAGTTAATTAAACCATAAAAGTCGTCTTCAGTTTCACAGGATGTCTCACAGAGGAGCCAGAATCTGACCCAGAACAATAAAACAATCTGGATAAATCTAAAAATGCTATAAATCATCCAAACTACAGACCCGCTCCAGCTCAGTAGTGAAGTTCTGACCCCAGGCCTCCTTTCCCAGCGGCCTCCAGTGAGTCCGACCCACGATCCTGTTGTCCACCTTCAGCACAGCGCTGACCTCAGCTGAAACACAGCAAATATAACAGAGGAAATCAGATCTTCTGACATCTGAAAACGTTTACTGAAGTCTCTTTAAACCAGGAGGGAGTTTGGATCAACAAACAACAAACAGGATGTTTTCCAAGAGAAACTCAATGTTTTAGTATAAAAACATCTCTGCTTCATTCAGGGAACAGAAGAAAGAAAAATTTCCATCTGAATATCATCCTCATCTTTAACATTTCAGAACAATCATCCAGAATCTCCAGAGAAAACATCTAGAAAACTGCAGGATTCCCTTACAGGACAGATCATCCGACTTCCCCGTCTTCCCGTTGGCGCTCCGCCCCGAACCTTTCACCTTCACCGACTTCCCATCTGTTAGGTGCCGGGAGAAGGCGGAGACGCGTCGACCCGGAACGGACTCCAGCAGGTCCTGACATCCCATCAGACAAACCTCCAACCGACCTGAAGAAACACATCAGTTAGAGACTCAAACATCACAGCAGCGTCTAGTTTGGTGGAGATGATAAAGAGATTTATGATTCTGGGCGAAAGCAGGGCTCATCATCCATGCATGCATAATGCATCTCTTTGAGCGTTGAGGGAACCAAACCATGATGACTTCTTGGTGTCATTTCCTCCCATTCTTCATACAAACATCTTTGGGCCAATAGAACCGAGTCTTCAGGAGTCAGCCATGTCATCTGGCTGAGGAAGGAAACCTTCCAACAACCAGAACCAAATGCAGGTCTGGATTGTTCTCTCTATTCTCTCTGGTTAAAGAAAAACATTTCAACCCTCAGGTATTGTTTTCACTGCCAGAAAAAATAAATACGAAAGTCCTTTTTCCTTAAATTAAGAATATTTCCCCCTTTTTAGCAAATAAATAAGAACATTTGCAAATGAATTGAGATGATTATAGTTTAGGAGTTAAAACAAATCTTATCTCAAGTACAAAATATTTAATCATCTCATTCTATGACCAACATATTCCTTCCATTGGTAGATCATCTTACTTATCTGCTCAGATTAAGAGCAAATAAACTTTTATTTTTAGATATTTTTTCTAGCTTTAAATCATCTACGCTCACAATTTAAGAATGTGGAAGTTATCAAAAAGAGGAGCAGAGCAGATGTTTCCAAACCAGGATGTAACGTCTACAACCTGGAGGTCTACTGTCTCCATCACAGGTGAGAGCACCAAACTGCACACTATCCAAGTGTGAAAATAAGAAACAGAAGCTGCATGTCCTCATTGAACTGTTACCGGGCAGAGAAACCGCTTCCTGTCAGCGGAAGAAAATCTGTAGGTAGGTAGAAAACTGGAGCGGTGCAGGATTTAGGATTCTGGTTGTTTTTAAAGGTGAAATAGAGTTTTGAGCAGAAAAACCTCTGGATGTGAAAACAAAGGAAAAAAATCCTGTTTTTGATCCAAAGATTGACAATATTTTTTTATTTATAAAGGAGAAAAACTCTCCTATAACTTGTAGACTGAGGACATAAATGTGGACGCTTCACTTCCTCTTTGGTCACAAACAGCTGGAAGACTGATCCATCTGACCCATACAACCTATACTCCCAGCTAGTGATGAATCCCTGAGCAGGAAACTCCTCCTCTGAGGTTAACAGCAGGAGTCATTTCTGCTCAGAACAGTCTGCGGATGGACCTCTGGACTCTGAACAAAGGTTCTCCAGAACTCATTTTACAGAAGTTCTACAAGCTGATGGCTTAACCCTAAAACCAAATGAGGGTAAAAAATAATCAGCATATTATTTCCCTGCAATCCAGGCCTCACCCCCACCTAATAGGACTGTTAAGTTATTGGACCTGTTAGACTAGCAGGTCTGAAGAAGGACGAGGAGGAAGATGACAGAGAGTCTGACTGCTTCTTCGGCGTTCCGTAAGACGGTGAGATCCCAGAAACCAGCGTTTCTTTGATGGCATCGCGTGTGGGATGATCCTGAGGAAGCTCGTTCAGACGTTTCTGCAGGGACAGACGCAGCAGGTCCACCTTCTGGGACGACTCCTCCATCCGGTCCTGGGCCTGGAGGAACAGATCACAACCCTTAGGAGAGCCGATTGGGTCGTGCTGTGGAAGTATGGAGGGTTCTAGACAGGGGCCCATAGCGCCCAGGGCCCCTGCAGAACTGCTCTTGGCCCCTGTACTGAAGGTATAATAAATACATTACAATGATATACACTGGGATAAAAAACAGTAACTGATTGGAACAGTTTTTATGTTTTACCTTTACAGATTTATTTTAACAGGTATTTAAAAGTTGAGGAGATGAAGTTTTACCTTCTATAATGTTGATAGGAAGTTTTCAACTGTTTTATCAGGAGTCTGAAACCTGCAGCTTGTTCTGTGGCTCAAACATTAAACCAGCAGATTTTCTTGGTGGGCTCCGCTTTGATTTTCAATAAAGTTTCCATAATTATCTTTAATTTTGTGTTATTTTTTTCTTGTCTATTCTTAATGCACCTTTTCCTCCTTGTTTGCACCTTCTTATCTACTTTGCTAGTATGTGACGTGTGAATTTCTCCGCTGTGAGATCAATAAAACTCATCTAATCTAATCTAATCTAATAACCCCCAAATACCCTTTAAATTACAAAAAACAACTATTTTAAAATGTAATTCGTTTAATTCTAACTGTTTATTTTAAAATGTAAAATAATTTGCGGTGTCATTTAAACGTTTTTCCCCAGTTACCTCTTAAAATGGGTCATTTATTAAGCTATATTAATAAACACCATCCTGCATTTATACCAAACTCCCACTAGAGGGCGCACCACGCTAGGAACCAGTGAATGAGACATGAAATATTGCTGTTATTTTATTTCAGTTATTTGTTCTGTGCCTTCATGAAAAAGGGCAACCCTGATAAACTTGGTCTAGAAACGCCATTGTGTGAAAGTATGGATACCTAGGAGGGTCAAAGTTCAGAGACTTTAAAAGCCTGATGGAGTTAATCAAAGCAGTTTAATCAACATAACGAGGCACTTGGAGAAACTGTTAAATGTTATTTCTAAATTTTTTTATTATTATTATTGTGGATGAAGAGACTAGAATAAGTTCCTGATGTTCTAGAGAAGTTTAGAAAGGATCTATTTTAGACCCAATTAATTCAAACTTACAACAAGTGACAGGTTTTATTTGGGGACTTATTCAGAGTTTCTGGTCCTGTAAAAGAAATTCTCGAATTACTAAACAGTGAAAAGAATCCAGGTGTTTGATTCCTTGTCTGAAGGACAGATCCATCCATGACTCCAGTGGAACCACTGAACTGATCACGCAATGAAACCATGAACAGAATATTCAGCAGCGTCTGGGCCGACCTCAGCCATCTTCTTATTTTTAGCAACTGCTGAAGATTAAAAATAGAATAAAAAAACGGAGCGGACCCACCTCAGTCAGAACTCGCCGCTCCTGGATCTTCCTCCCGCTCAGCTGCCTCACCACGTTCTTCGCTCCTTCAGCCACAGCCGATTCGATCTTCAAGCGATGCATGAGCTCAGCGACTCGCAGCTCCAGGGGACTGATGATCTCCTCGCTGGGACCTGAGGATAAGCAGTGCAGCTCAGAACCCCGAACCAAGACGGTTTGCTAAAAGGTTTGAGGGATTTATGGTTTAGCTAAACCTTCTGGGAATATTTTTACTTCACTGGTCATAATGTTCTGTTCGATTCTGGCTGATCAGTGAATTTGGACCATGTGATGGTAGGAAACATATTTAGGTCTTTAAAGTGATGAAAACTGATCCCAGAAAGCAGGACCTTATCTTTCTGACTGATGATCTGTTGGGTATCTGATCGATAGCAGAAAACTGACTTGATCCAGAACAGAATGAGTTTCAGTTTGGACCCGTGTGCTGCTGGGCTGTCAGGATTTACCGAGCGAACCGCCTCCTTCTCGGGCCTGGCTGACTTTAATGATCTGCATCCTCAGCAGCTCGATCTTGGTCCGGCTGTCCTGTAACATCTGCTGGGCCTTGGCGAGCATCTTCCGGTCCTGGAACAAAAAACGGATCAAGTCACGGTTCTGATCCACTCAGAGAGACGCAACACAATGCCCAGCTATCCGTGGTCAGAGTCCTACTTCCAGATTTGATCTGACTTTATGGAATATAGAGCAATGCTGGGCTGCCCCTCCCACACCTGTTGCTGTGCCCTGATGGTCAGCTGGTTGAAAGGAGGCTCCTAACTTTCCCTCAGCCACACAAAAAAATTATTCAGCTCATTGGAAAATATTCCTGGCATTGAAAATAAATGAAAAAAAACATAAACAAGTTGTGGTAACTAAAACAGGCCACCCATCACTCTTTAAAAGATATACTTAAAGGTCCTCAACTAATATTCTGATTATAGTGAAACCAAACAGGTAAAAAAAGACTAAATTAGGAAAGAATCCACTAATATGTACTGTACTGAAGGGAAAACTATTGATGAATTTATTAGACAAAACATTACATACTAAAACCAGTGGAAACTGGAAATGGACGGAACAAAAATGGGTGATTCAGCAGAAGATGTGAGCTCTAAAGGACATGATTGGAAATCAGATCTGGAGAGACTACTAAAAGAGAAAGTAAAAGGAAACTAGATTGTTTTTAGAAATCCATTATAAACCTTCTAAGAGTGCAGTTATAGATGTTCGATGCACTGTAGTGTGATTGGTGACAACACATACACCTTCTGGGACGTTTAGAGTTCAGCAAAGTCTGATGCTAAGCTATGAGTTGATATCAGTTGTATGAAAGCTGGGAAACATGTAAAACCTGCAGGGCAGCATCCTCCGAGGACCAGGGATGAAAAACAAGGCCTTAGAGGTTTTGGTCCATGGCCTGACAGCATCACTCTGCTTTCATTTTAAAAGGAAACAGGACATTTCCTGCTTCCTGGGTTCAGTCTGTGGAGCGTTTCCATGTCTCACCTTGAAGGACATGCTGTTGTAGGTCTGAATCATGTTCTCAGCGCCCTGTTTGACTTTGGTCTCCATCGTCAGCTGTTTCTTCAGAGTTCTGACCCGACTGGCCAGCGGTGATGTCACTTCCTCCCACTGACACAACTCTGATGACTGTTTCACTTCCTCTTCTGGAGCCGCGACTTTAAAAACAAACAAAAAAAAAAAATGAATCTATGAAACAAGTTTTCCTTGTTTCATGAAGCAGCTCTAGGTAATTCATGAGTAGTGCTCCCCCTATAGTATCTTTTGAAAATAGCATCGTCATCAACACTGTATTCAGGACCTTTGAGGAATGCAGACGCACACACAGTGTGAGAACTGCAGGATGGACGTTTATGGAAGATCCATAAATGTCCTGATCTGAAGGTTCTTAGATGACGGCAGAGCTGACAAGTTAAACAGAACCTTCAGGTCCGGTTTCTAAAGGACCATGGGAACAGTCCAGCTCTCTATGAGCTCTTACATCTCAACGACTAAAGAAGTGAGGAGAACTTAACATCTAACTGACCAGAGCCGGAATATCTGAAGGGCTTTATAATTGTGCACCAGTGATGATCAAACATTATGATTATGTATCAATAGCAGCTCTTTGTTTCTCCTTTTATTTTTTTTACAGCACTAGTGGCTCGTTTTTCTGACAGAAAAGGGGGTATGAGAGGGGGGGAGACATGCGGGAAAGGACCACAAGCCGGATTCCAACCTGGGTCGCCCGCGTCGAGGACTAAGGCCTCCGTACATGGGTCGTGCGCACTAACCACTGCGCCACCTGCACACGCCCAGAGTTTGTTTCTCCTTTTAAATGCATGAAGACTGTTCAGTGTGCACACAGTAAAAGCTGTGGTAAAGTGTATTAACTCTTTCCTATTGGCAGTCATATTCACCTCAGCCTCTAATGACTTAAACAGACTTTTATCAGATCCCATCATTACATTTATAGTTTTTAGTTATTTCTGTCTGGTTTTAGTGAGTCTCCTGACCTGCATGGTTGTCCTTCTCTGTAGCCATGGACATGGCGTTGAGCTCCTGAAGCTGCCAATGTAACTCGTCCAGCTTCCGGTTGGACGCCTTCACCTCGCCCTCCACGTTGGCGGCGCCCCTCCGGCTGGTACAGGCCAGCCTCATCCTCTCGGCCGCCTCCTTGATCTTCAGCTCCAGCTGGATCTCCTGTCTGATATGCGCCCGAGCATTTTCCAGCTGCTGCTGGAACTTCGGGTCCAGAATGTCCAACTGCTGCAGCTTTGAACCCTAAAGGGAAACCAAGAGCATCAGTTTGGCCTGGTTTAACGAAGGTTTGTCTTTATTTAACAGACTACATCAGAAAAACAACAACAAACCTAAACATTTCTAACCCAAACAGTAAACTGAAGACTAAGTCGACGGCTTTATAAAACACTTCCCGGATAACAGACACAGAAATGATTCATAAAAGGTATAACTTCTGTGACTGACTTTGACTAGGCCATTAAAACACGTTAATTAACTCAGCCAAGGAGGTTATCTGTTTGTTGGTCGGTTTGAATGGATTTTAAGGCCATTTTACATTTGGTAATGGGAGTTCTGTTCTCTCTGAGTTCTTTTCCAGTTCTTATTCGTTTGTATCCATATTGCTTCACATCTGCTGCTGTCAGTCCTGACCTTTAACCTTTAGTCTGCTGAATGAGGCCTGCAGAGTCTGACATGGAGCTCTTTGGTTTCTGATCATTTCTCTGAGCTTCCTGCTCGGACATCTGCCTGAATCTGCTGAGAAGATCAGCAGCTGTCTGAGATGTTTTCCACTTAGAATAAATCTTTCTGCGGATTGGTGGACCCCATGGAGTTTGGAGATGACCTTATGACCCTTTCCAGAGTGATGGACAGCAACAGGTACTTCTCTGAGGCGGGGTCGTCAAAAATACCAACACTCTGAGTATTGATGCTAAAACGCTGTATCCGGATACATCACTACTTCAGCATGTTATCAATACTAAAGATAAAGTGCTTTTTCATATTTTTGCCATTGTTCATTTTAGATTTCTAGATTATTTACACATTAAAAGTATAAAATATGAAACAACCTTATAATGTAGTCAATTATTTTTTAGATTTGGGTTATTTGAGAAGAATCCGTAATTTAATCCAGAAAGCGTTTTTAAGTTTAAGGTTGAAAAATCTGAGTTTTCATGTTACAAATGAATTTATTATTAATCATTTTTTAACCCCAAGCTATAAGAAATAGTTTTCAGTATCGAACACTTTCCTGGGTGCTGATTAGAACTGGACTGATACTAGCGTATCTTTCCTGCGCATGCATCAACCCGTACAGAGGTGCTGTCAGCAGCCATGCAGTTGATGCATGTGGAAGACGTGTACTACCACTACCCTGCAGTTGAAGTTTTGTGTGATTTGGTAACAGATGGTTCTTTTGTTTAAATTGAGACCTGTGTAACATTTGTTAAGATTATGTCATTTTTATTATCCAAATATATTAGCAGCACTTAATGGAATCAGTTAGACTCATGTTAAACTTGATATCAAGCTTTAGTGTCGTTATAATCCTACTCTAAGGTTGTTGCTGCTAAACCAGAATAAAATCAGAGTAAAAATGGAGAAATACTGGATTAAATAAACCATAAAAGAGAGATGAGAATCAGGATCGATTTATTAGGCTAAAACCAGAACAAATTTAAGGTAAAAACTAAGATGAATATCAGTTTTTTATAATAAAAAGGGGATTTTTTATTAGTGTTATTTATGTTCAAATTAATCCAGTTTTTTCGGAAATAAATATTTATTTAAATTTAATGTTTATCAATCTCTTTTCATGTGTATTTGGTTGTTTGTTTAAAGTACTTTTTGAGGCTGTTTTAATTTATTATTATTATTGTCAAATTGTCTGAAATAAATTCCTTTTCATTAACTCATTTATTCAGAACCTCAGGCTGACATTTCTAATTGTTTTATAGAGAAGATCAGCCTTTTGTAAACTCAATTAGTCAATAATAATCAAAATATCTTTCCTGAAAAAAAAAAAAAACATCACTTTGAGTCATGGGTTGCAGTCATTGAATTTATGAACGCTCAGAAAAAATGTGCTCAGTTGACAACATAAAGGTCCAGAAGCCACAGCTGCTTCTCTGAATGCTTTCTTTCTAAACATGGAGTCAAACTGACGCTTAAAGCTTCAAATGATCCTGAAAACTGAGATGCAGAAAGTTTGGTCCTTTCTTCAGTAGTTATTGTAAAAGTTTCTGTCAGGGAAACAAAGGCAGATGTGAGGAGGAGATTCAAACTGGACAAACAGGAAAATCCGCAGCAGCTATCTGATTCTAATTGGACCTTCAAAGATCCAAATCGGTTCTGACGGGTTCATTCCTCCCAGCTGTGAACCGCTGGGATGAATGAATGGCGCTGGACTCACCTGCGGTGTCGGGGCTGACATGGCGGTCAGACGCGCTGAAAAACACTCGGACAAATCCACCTGCTCAGGTGAGCTGACCGCCGATGCTTCTTCCTGAAACACCGATAGAAACAAATCTGGTCAAACCTTTGAATCCGACCTGACGCAACGGCACGCTGATTGGCTGAGCGCGGGGACAATAATGCACCTGCAGCCAATCACACGGCAGCAGGGATTGCATTCCAGCAGCCTCCTCCCTGCGTGGAAATCAGGGTTTTACCGCATGTCACAGTGTGAGTCACAGCATGGATCCACCTTTCAGGATCTGCAAACTAAACAGGTTGTTCCTAAACACGCAGAGTATTTTCAGAATAAATACGATCCCTTTAAACGAACTTCTCATCAGCAGTGAAAATAAACCACTGGAATGTGGTTGTTAAAAAGGAAAATTGGATTTATCTGCGGTTATCTCTCCTCATCATATGATCAGTTTTATTTTGACCAGCTTCAACTATCTAGAAATTCAGTATTAGGACAGAACCATCCATATGATCCACACCTGTAACCGTCTGCGGAGCCTGGATACACCCAGCAGGGATTATCTGACGTACAATAACAAACACAAAGGGCTCAACCTGGACAGGTTTCAAAAGAACATCAGAAACCGGGAGATGAATATGCAACAGACAAAACTCTGCTGACAACAAACTATGCTGACTTGGATCTGATATTAAACTAAAATATATTTCAGCGTTGGAGTTTAGTCTGTCACAGGCAGCAACTGATCAGCGTGTTTATTATTTCTGTTTAAGAGGATATTAAAGTTTAAAGATTATTTCAGTGTCACACAAACATGCACTTTTTCTCCCAAATGTAGATGGAGGATTGCTCCAATCGCAGGCCAGCATTTTCTTACATCAGAGTAGAGCAATTCATACTGCTGATGCAGCAAAAACATAACAATCTGTTGAAGAGGCACTGTAAAAAAACAACTACGAAAAAACATTATAGTAAAGCAGGCTAATGATAATAATAACAACAATTTTATTTTGTCTACAATATGTGTATGTGTTGTGTAGTGGTTGTGTTTTTAACCAAGCAAAGAATTACATTTTTTATTTGTACTTAAACAGCGCATTAAAAAAAAAGAAAAACATTTTGCTACAAAACTTGAGAGTCGAAGATTTTAGGTCTGAAGTCAAATGAACCTTTTTTTTTTCTGGACCTGAGATGATCCAAGAAGTTCAACCAACAATCTGTCAGTAGAGAGACGGAAGTCCCTCCATCCAGGGTCCTAACATCTCTGCAGACTTGGGGACAGATGAAACAAGCTGTAAAGTGATTCTTTCTTTCTTTCTTTCTTTCTTTCTTTCTTTCTTTCTTTCTTTCTTTCTTTCTTTCTTTCTTTCTTTCTT
>JAUZNJ010025934.1:0-16723 GCA_034780135.1 Jordanella pulchra | reverse complement strand
ATACAACAGCTGCAGCAGATGTGTGGGGCTACAACAGCTGCAGCAGATGAGTGGGGATACAACAGCTGCAGCAGATGAGTGGGGATACAACAGCTGCAGCAGATGTGTGGGGCTACAACAGCTGCAGCAGATGAGTGGGGATACAACAGCTGCAGCAGATGAGTGGGGATACAACAGCTGCAGCAGATGTGTGGGGCTACAACAGCTGCAGCAGATGAGTGGGGATACAACAGCTGCAGCAGATGAGTGGGGATACAACAGCTGCAGCAGATGTGTGGGGCTACAACAGCTGCGGCAGATGTGTGGGGATACAACAGCTGCAGCTTTGGACAGTCGGTCTGCTCAGGTTCTGGTTTCTCAGAGGGTTTCAGGTGCTTTTGCCTTATTTAGGGAATATAATAAAATTTAAAGGGAAAACTATATTTTGAATGAACTACATGGATTGAAGATTAAATGATTAATAAACCTCCACCACGGCGGACAGTCAGCTTCCTGTTCAACACGGCGCTTCAATCCTTAGATTAAAGAAAAGATGTCTCAAGGCTGAGACCTCTGGCACATCCCTATCTCACTAAGCCACGATAAACGCGCCAACAAACCGATGCAGACAAAAGAGGTCAAATATTTCTTTTGATTTTATAACAAATGACCTCTGAGCTGGGAGGTGTGGAGCTCACCCTGCCAAAATGGCCCCGATGTCGGCGATGAACCACTCCACTGAGTTGAAGCCCAGAATTCCCACTCCATGGTAGCGCTCCAAACCAAGCTGCAGAAAAACCAGAAACAGAGCGATAAATAAAACAGCTTAACAGTCTGCAGAATAACAGCCGCAAAGATCATTTATTATTTTGGTTTTAGTTCAAACTAAGTATCTATAAGTGTATGAAGTAAATTAATGCTGCAAGAAAATAAAATGTTTTGTTATCAGAAATAACAAAAATGCCATTAAGACATAAAACTTTCAGGCTCAATACAAACTTTTGACCAATAGAAATGTTGCTGCTGCTTTTTCATTTCTCACTCCAGAAAAAAACCTGCTTCCAGAAGTGAGGAGAAAGATCTGGAAAATGCTTTTCGAAAAGAACGCAATTCATAAAACTCAATCTAAAAAATACATTTTAAATAATGGAAAAATTTGTAGAAATTAATTTAAAAAAATATAAAAAAAATAATGACAAAAAATTTGTAAAAAACATTTTGAAAAAAATTTCATCTAAAAGTAAAACTATTAAAAAAAAACAGTGTGAAATTAAATTAAAAAATCTGAGAAAATGCTGAGTTACTTTTTTAATCCAAATCTTTTTACTTATTTTTTTAATCTCCATTTAAAAACTGTGATTTGCTTGCAGCAATAAAGAAATAAAATTCCACCCGATGTTTAAATGAACAAACCTGTTACGATAATCTTCCTGAGTTTTAAAAAGGAAAACATTTTTAAATGAGAAGAATTTAAAGTTATGCCTCAAACAGAGAAGAAGGAAGTAAAAAGCTACCAATCCTGTTCCTGTGCATTTCAATCATGACCGTCCCACATTCAAAACCAGTGATGATGTTCTTTAATATGTGACGCCGCCAGATATTAAAACCTCGATGTTAGAACTGACCATCAAACACATTTTTACAAAGAAAACCTGGAGTTTTATTTATGGAAGTAAAAAGAGCAAAAACCTTTTGGCCTTTAAAATATCAGACCTGCAGACTTAAATGGGACCTGACTGGCAACATGAAGTAGGACAGAAGATCAGAGCCAACCGAGCAGAAACCGAGCTCTCCTGATCTATCGGGGCCGTTATCCATGTCGGCCGCAGATCAGAATTAGTCCAACAGCACCACGACCAATCCAGGAGGGAGCAAAAGAACCCGCATCAATCAGGTCCCCTAGACTTTGACTAGGCCAATCCAAAACCTGCCTTTCATTTTCACTTTGAAGCCCTTCAGAGGTAGACTTGAAATGTTTTTAATCCAGAAGTTACGGCTGGAATATCCTCCAACGTGACTAAATGAAAACAATCCCTGACAACTTTTCCACCTGAGGCAGCGATTGCTCTAGCAAATCCTAAAACATCTGGACTTGTCTAAACATAGAGGAAATAGATCGTATTTGGTTTCACAGATGAATTAAGGGATAACAAGCCGGGAGATCCTGCTAAATAATTTCAACTAAAAGAAGGAAGCAGATCAGCATGGAATAAACAAACCAACCTTTAAGAAACTCTTGGCAGCGGTGCGACAGGCCTGGTAGTACTCTTTGTAGGTGAGGGTTTTCTGTTGATCACCCTCCTTCCACCCCAAAGCGGTGAAGTCACCAAAACGCTCTGCAGCAGCAGCAAACATCTGGTTCACGGTCAGCGGGGGCTCAGCAGCCAAACCAGAGTCCTCCATCCTCAGTCTGACCTGTCCTTCGCGCTGCGTCGTCCAAAGTCGGAGCTCTGCCGGCGGCGAACTCTGGGCTGAAAGATGAGAGGAGACACTCAGAGCTTAGATAACGAGACCAATTCTTCCTACGTGCCTTTAAATGTAGAGGTGAGTCACGATTTCCAACAAAGAACATGTTTACAGTTCCTATGTTGCGATTTAAAAAACGGGGAAAAAAACACAAAAGCAACCTGAACTTAAACTGATATTTGAAAGTATTTATTTATCATTCAAAAGTTTGGACACACCTTCCTCATTCAGGGGTTTGCATTTTTTTATTCCAACTCTTCTAACTCGTTCAAAACTGTTTGAAAGGTTTATCTCATTAGGCTCATCGAAGCGTAAAATGTATGTTGATGTTTTGAGTTATTTTAAACATCATTCATAGTTTTGCTGTGTGCCCTCTGTACAGACAGGAATGGAAATAAGCTAAACCCATTAAAAGACTAAGGCGTGTCCCAACCTTTGGCTGGGGGTGTACAGTCTAACCTGCTTCATTGCTACAGCACTTAACAACAAACATGATAGACTAAAGCGCTGCAGAGAAGGAATAGGATCAATGCAAGGAGTGCTTAAAAAGGAGAAACACAAAGTAAATATGAATAAAATGTCATAACCTTTAACATAAATAAATATAATAAAAGCTTATCTAGAGTCATGGCCAGGCAGGCCGGTCCAGTCACGCAAAAATCCACAGCAATACTTCAAGATAGGATAAGTACAACAAGCAGTTACAGCTCTGATAAAAAAAGAAAGACATTCAGCTGAATTTCATTTTAAATAGTTTTTAAGTTTGATGTTTGCTATACATCTTTTATGTAGAACTTCATAAAAATAAATAAACGTTTCAGGCTAAATGAACTGCGTAACGTTTGACTTCAAATTAGCTTCATTTATTCAATGATTATTTTTAGGTCAAAGTTTAGCTCTTGGTGGTTATTTATGCTCTACTCAAAAACTCTCCTATGTAACCAGAGAGGATCGGATCCGTCACTGAACGGGTCATGTGACCCAGAGCGGTTTTTAGCTAATAGGAGTCGTTTTTAAAATCCTACGTGGAATAAAACAGGATCTGATCTGATGTTTGTTGTGATCGTATTTTAACCGTAAAGAATCACAGAAACCTCAGCTGATTCCAGCTTTAAACCCGACATTCCTCGTAATTAGAAGAAAAACAAATCAAAGATGTTTAAGAGAAACACTCAGCAGTACAACATATTCAGAGATGATGATTCTGACTCTGCTGCTTCCATTGTGCAGGGAGGACGTTTTAATGCTCCTTCAGATCAACAGATTTAGAGCCGAGGCTAACATGTTCTTCTGGGTTCGATAGAGCCCAAAGGATTCTGATCATTACAGCAGGAGGAGTCTTTGAGCCCTCTGGGAGTTTCCAGCATAAAGAACAGATGGGTTTTTGGCCTAACGAACAGCAGGATGTTTGTGTATAAAGTGGAGTCACATGCTGGATTTATTGCCGGAGAAACAGCTGCTTATCAGTTTGTCCAACAGGCAGGATGGTGAATAACGTTCACACTGACTAAAATACCACAGGATTACTATGATGTAAATATAGGCTGGGTCCACAGAGTAAAGCTGTCTAAATATGGGATAACAGATGTTTTAGCAAATATTTGCTGGGATTTTCACAAGAAAATATAGATTTTCTTGTTATCTTTATAGATAAGATGACAGAGGAGAGTTTTTTTCCTCCACTGACTTTAACAGGACAGAGCATTGCTGCTGAGTTTAAGGAAAGAGGAAGCAGAGATTGTTTGCCAAAGAATGTGGAGTCTGCTTCCTCAGGAACAGACTTTCAGCCAAAAATGCTGAGTTCAGCAGCAAGAACAGACAGAATAACTGCATCCCAGATTACACTAATCCCGTAAAGTGATTTTAATCCTTTTTTATGGTTTAGATCCAGCTGCTCAAATGAACACCTGCCGCTTCAGGCCTCACCCAGTTGTGCATCTGAGCTCTGCAGAGCTGCGGCTGCATCCCGAGCTGCTATCTCCTCCTCCTTCTCCCCTGTGGACTCTTCCTCTGAAGACTCACTGAGGAAAAAGAAGCAGAAGACATGTCAGTTTCTGAGTGAGAGGAACCAGGGGAAATCTGGAGGAGCGACGTAACAGTGTCGAGTGATTAGAGGGAAGAAACAGCTAACAGCGTGTTAAAAGCTGCTTACAGACGAGTCACAATAACAAGAGAAGAAACACCGTTAGTGTTTCATCTGCCTACATCTCCCAGAATGCCTTGTGGTTCTGGATCAGAGTTCAGTGTCATTTCTGAAAAATCTATCAAATATATTTCATACTGATATTATTCAGGTGTCCATTGCTTTACATGTTGAGATTGATTCATTGTCCAGCTCTTATATCCGTCGTTTTATAAATAGATGAAGATGAATAACGAATGGGCCCAGTAGTGCACCTTGTGGGACCTTTCTACAAACCTGAAGAAGTCCAAGGTAGATCCTACGCAGACCATCCATTGGCTGCTGCCGATTTAAAATGCAAAACTCCAGCAGCCAATGACTGGCCTTGTTGCAAACACGGCGCGTGTGGTTTCTAATGCAACAAAGGCCAAAACTGACTGGAGTTTGGGTATCATTACGTTAAGTTTCCTTTCCTGAAGGTAATCGCTGTAGTACGTTAGAGTTCACCTACTTTGCTGTGTCCACGATGCAATCATCAAGGGAGGCTGAACTTTCTCCTGCCCCACATGACCCCAGAAAGCCTCCGCCTTGAGGAGGCTCCATCACCACTGCTTCAGACATGGCGCTGGGCTCGCACGCAGTCACTGCAACAAACAGGCACCACAAATGTTTTACAGAATCCCCTGAAACACTCAGAGAGGTTCAGGAGGCTAATTTCACTTCTGTTTATTTATTATAACTTTTTACTGGAACCCAGATTTTAGATGTTTTTTTTACTCCACATCTGGTCAAAATAATACATTTTTATGTTTAAATGGCCTCTAGAAACATACAGAGAAACCAAACATTGTTTGAGGTCATTATTTAAACAATCCAAAGTTTTTTGTGATTATTACGTGGCCTGCCCCCCCCCCCATCACATCTTTGACCTGTTTGCTTTACACATACCAGCAGCTTCTTCTGCTTGTTGTGGCAGGAGCCTATCATGGCTCGCCTGTCAGGAACAATTAGGCTTGGCTAATCGGACAGAAAAAAGGCTCCAGAGAGGTCAGAGAGAGCAGGAACAAACATTTAGCAGCGAGCTTTAGAGGCTGACACACTTTGTTCAAACTAAACCTCCATCAACCAACCACAACTGGTTAAAGTCATTTCAAATGCATCCAAATCGGTGGCGATCAGAACGTCTCCGATCCGCTGGCCGCCACGTAGCACAGAGAACGCTCAGGATTGGGCGACTCAGCGTTTGTTGGGTCAGGGTGTCTGCTGAGACATGGGGGGGGGTGAAGATCTGTTACTTCACCTTAAATCAGTAAAGAAGAAGCAATTCCTTCTTTTAAAATAATTAAACACTTTATCAGTTCAAATCATTTTGCCTTGACCCTCTATCAGTATCATTTTTCAATGAACTTAAGGAAAGCGATATATCGGACGATGTTGGTCATTTTAGAACATATCGGTTCGATGGAGAAAATTAGGCACTTAATTATATTTACAATATAATCGCCATTTAACAAAACATAAATTTCTCTCAGAGGGACTCAGCGTTGGTCACAATACGTTTGTGAAGAGGAAGATACTAAATTTCTCCCTCCAGGCCTTTAGGTGGCGGTAATACACTCACACAGAGAATGAAGAGACGTGCAGCTAGCATGCAGATCCGTGCATGTGAGTAGAAATGAACACTTTTTTTTACATAAAGGTTAAAGAGAAGCCCTGGAAAGTTGCACTCTGGACTAACAAGCTTTGAATAAGATGAAAGCCTGGAGTGAAACGTCTACATGCTTCTGGTGCAAAGAAAATCCACAAAAAAAACGTTTTCGCAATATTGTTTGAAAATAATCCCAGTTTAGATTTTTATCTAAATCGTTCAGCCCTCAACCGATATTCAGTTTCTGCTCTTATGTTTAGGAGGGAGGTGGGAGCAGATTGGTCATTTGCAGTTTGTTTGGGACAATTAAAGTGATGTTCAGCCAGCTGTAGATCTAATGAGAATCATTTAATGCTTTAACATCTTTCTCTGATGTTTTGGGGCAAATGTTACTTTAAATATAAACCTAAACTGCACTGGCAATCTTTGAATTATAACCTTAAAAGAATCAGTTAAGAATTTCAAACCTTTTTTTCAAGGTAAAGCAGGAAACGTGTCCCTGAAGGTCAATAGAGAGACACTTTCATGACCGCATGAATAAACCTTTAGACTTTTCTGAAACACTTTAAAACATTCAGCCTTCTTGTGTCGACACCTGCAATCAATACATGGAAGCTGATGAACCTCAAATGTAGTTCAGCTAATTTTCCTCCTTTAGCTAAATCGACAAGTTACAGGCATGTTATGCAGGATTCATGGGATATTATTGGAGGTTATTTGACAACAGGCTGGTTACAAAAATAAAACATCCATTTCTGAACAAAATAAACCCAAACAGATACTGGAAACTGGGTGAAAAGAGGCTGAAACTGGTCCAGGAGGGTGAAACTGGTCCAGGAGGGTGAAACTGGTCCAGGAGGGTGAAACTGGTCCAGGAGGGTGACGGCACCGCTGGACAGGCTGCAGGATCCTTTCCTTTCTAAGATACATCCACACCCGGACGAACCCCCAGACTCTTAAGGCAGATTGTGTTTAACCCACAAACCTTCAGCTATCTGCTGGAAAGGTTGATAAAAACATCTCAGTGTCCCGTTAAGTCAAAGAATACGGCCAATAACTACAAGAGGGATTCAGTGTGAAGAAAACCTTTTAAAAAGGGCTAAAAGAACTCCAGAGGAAAATCTTCTGGACATGATTTGATAGATATGAAGAACATCTGCGGTGCCAAGTTAGTCAGCGTCTCAAAAAATTAAGAGGCTGAATGATTTCTACCAAAAAAGACCAAATGCTAATCATTTGTTTGATTAAACAGGTTGCTGCGTTTTTATTTTGGTTTAGTTCTAATGTATTTCTTTGTTTTTTTATTCATTTAATCTTTAGTGTATCTTTGTTATTTGTGTTTAAGACAACTTTTAGTGAATATTTACTGCAACCTGTTTGCTTTTTTTTGTCTTCTTCCACTAAAAACACTTCATCCATATCTGATCATCAGCCACCATCAGATGAGCTTCATTCAGCGTCACTCTTACATTCTTCAGATTCCACTCATCATTAAGCATTTAAAGACCCACAGAAAAAAGGAAAAAACGCCTTTGAGCATCAAGAAAAGCTCAGCGAGGCTGAAGCTTTAGGGTCTACTCAAATCTTCTGCTTTCTGGGGAAGAAAAATGGATTTTCCCAGAATTCAGTGTTTAAATAATCTTCAACGTGTCTGAAGCCTTTTTATTTTTATACATATTTACTTAATGCAAACAATAAACAGTGAAGAAAACGTTGTTTGTGTTTGTTGAGGCATGTTGTGCAGAAGGTCGAGGATGTTTGGGGGTTAACGTCTTGTTAGGACTGAAATCTTCACTGCTGAGGATGAATCACTCGGCCCTGCACACACTGACACGGTTGCAGAAAGACTGCAGTCGTGCAGATGGGAGAGGATTATGACCATGGAGGACAGTCGAGCTTTGCAACAGCTGCTCCGTTCAGGAAGGAGAAAGCAGCAACAGTTGAGGGAGGAAAAAAAAACTTCTTATTCAAGCCGTCCGAATAACAGAAAAAGCATTTGGACGAAACACACGAGGGAGTCTCCTCTTAAAATATGATCTGATCAAAGAATATCGACTCCTGGAGGGTTAATCTGCAAAAAACCAAAGAAAAAATCCCTCTGGACGTTTTTTCTGTTTCCTCAAACAGGCAGAGATAAGATGAAATGAATTGAAGCTGTGAAAGAAGGAGCGACCTGAAGCCTGACAGAGAGATCGTCTGCATCCTTAATTTTAGTGATCAAGACGGAGACCTCATTAAAAAACGAGCTGCTGCTTTTAATGGGAGATTCATACGCAGGCGGGGGTTACACCCATTCAGCAAAGAGACGAGGCCAGCAGTCCTCAGCAAGAAAGACGTGAAATACTCCTCAGATCAAGATGTAACTTGAACAAAACGCTTAAAAACAGCAACAATCAAAGGAGAAATGAGAGAATGACTGAAATATTCCAACTGTATGAAAAATAAACCAGGCATCAAACCTTTAGGCGGTGGTTTTCCTAAATGTGAAAACCAGTCTGGTTTCTCAGTGATCATTACTAAATTAAAAAATAGAAAATAAAGCCCAGAGATCAAAATCTACATTTTGTTTTAAAGGCAGCTACTCACGTTGCATTGTCAGATGATTCTCTTCCTGGTTGGTAGCAGACAGGTTTTCTCTAGGACAGCTATTTTCCCTTTCTTTTAATGCAGCAGGCGGATCACTAATCCTACAGGCGACCAGGATGTCTACAGCAGCAGAAGCAGCATATCATTCATTTTCAAACACGAGCAGCCGGCCGGCTCTGCTGGTCCCTCCTCCCTCAGATACCCCACCCAAGACAGACTCACCAGCTTCTTCCAGGCAATCTCCCCACCCATTTCATCTTAACTCAGCCTGATTGGCTGAAAATGCTCACACCATGCACCACATAAGGTCATGCAAACCTAAAAAAAGGAGGGGGAAGTTGCAGAGAGGAAGCAGGCACACATCTCCCTCTTTAGAGATGATGCTGAAACTGAGACCCATCCCCCACCAGAGAGAAACACACATCAACATACGGGGGGGTTACTATCGGACGAGCGTGTTTATGTCTGATATATACGCAGCATTTTCTTCAAACTGCTGAGAACAAACCAGACAGAGAAGCTAAATCGGAGCCCGTTTCATTCCAAGAGAAAAACGTGACCTTATCATGTTTCCCTATTTTAAAGGACAACACTGCATGTTTTATTTAACCCAGTTGATAAGTTGATTGTGACTTTCTGACTGGTGGAAATAAAAAGTAAGTGGAGCAGAGTGGTTCTGTGTGAACTGGTTCAGATCTGAGTAAACAAAGTGAGCTGGTGAATCTCTCAAGGCTCTACATGTGGGGCACTTAAAGATAAAAAAAAAAACTCCAGGCTCCTTTAGATCAGGTTAAGATATATAAACAGATTTAATCTGATAAATATGCTGATGACATTCAACTATTTAACCGATCACATGTGTTTGCTACGGCCTTTGAATCAGTGTGTCTAAAATATCCCATCAGCTACATTTCCTCAAACTTGATGCATGAAAGAAAGTCGCAGTTTTTTTTTCTCCTTCCAGAGATGAAACCTTTAAATATCAACACCAAACGAGGCTTTAATGAAGCTATAAACCACCGAGCAAACAAGACGTCCAGGAAAACTGTTTGACTCAGTGCTGAATTTTAAAAACCACATAAAGCCCTTTACTGTAGTTTACTACTGACTTAGAAACATCCTAACATTAAAGGTTTTATATATAAAAACTATTTTTTTAGGTCAACATTCTCTCCTTGACCAGTAAATCCGAAACGCTGCAAACAGAGTTTTGACCAACTGTCCTTGTTTGTTAAATGACTGATTTTAAAAACACAATAAAGGTCCATCTGGACTAAATCACCTTTTAGATTTTACATTTCCATATCAGAAAGGTGGTATTTGTACCAATCACAGAGACGTTTTTTGGGTTTTTCCAGAACCAGAACCAAAGATGGAGACTGGCTTCTGATGCTCCTCGGCTCAGAAATCAACTTCCTAAAACATTTTAGATAAAAACAGCACTGAAAACATTATTTACTACAGCTTTCCCATGAATTAAACAACAACATTCTATGGACGTATTTCTACTGCTTGCTTTAACAATTCATGGTGTCTCCAGCAGTCTACAGAGAGAACACAGGGAACACCCTGGACAGGTCGCCGTGCATCGCAGAGAAACATCACCAGGGACGCACCCACAGCTGAGGGCAACTTCGAGTCACCAATTAACCTGAGAGGTTACTTGGACTGTGAGAGGAAGCCACACATGCACAGGAGGAGCATGCAAACTCCAACCAGAACAACCAAGAACCAAACCCAGGAAGGTCTTGCTGCAGGAAACAGTGCAGCGTTGATGCTTAAAATGTTATTATTTTAAATTTCCATCTGTTGCAGGATCTGGTTTTATTTTGCTTTTCTTATTTGTTGGTAAAGCAGATTGAATCAGCTACAAATAAACCTGGTTTGAATGTTTTTTCTCATATCCTTTGCGACCATAAAAGAAAACTGCTGAGATTTCAAATAAACCCATTTAATGCCTCACTTCAGGACTTTATTTCAGTTCTGTATAGAAATAAACATCCAGCCTTAACATGAACTTGTTTTCTGACCTTATTCTGAGCTTCTGTTAATGAAACTACGCAGCTTGACGAGCCAATCCTGCTCTACTTGTTCTGTTCTTTGTTAGTCGAGGCTTAATTGACACAAAAACCGAAACAAAGACTTTACCTGTTTAAGGGAACAAATAGTCAAACCCAATAAACTGATTTCACTTCTAAACTCTAATCTTGGTGTCTAGAATTTGCTCTTAGGGGCGAAGATATGATGATTTCCTTTAACCTCCAGCTAGGAGTTTTTACCTTGTGAAGCAGAGGCAGCAGAGAGTACAGAAATCCAAAAAACACATTCTATTCTTAGAAAACTCTATAAAACGCTCAGATTAAAAGAAAAAAACTGGAACATATTTGGTCAGATTGGCAGAAAAAAAGGATCTAGAAGAAATTCCCTCCTACAGGAAGAAGTGATCTCGGTTTATTTTGGACGTAACTTGTGTGCAGATGCTCACATGACCTCACTAATCCGTGTCCTCACTGCTCTGTTGAAAATTTCAGCCAATCACCAAGCGATTCATCACGACAGAGCCCCCTCACCACAGCGTCATGTGACACCCAGAAGCCGGCTGATCCATGCGACCACGTGTGCCACCCTGAGATGCTGCAGGAGGAGCTGCGTACCGATGCCTCCTACAGAGCGCCTCCGATCATCAGACAGTGCATGAAAGGACGCATCTTTACAGAAACTGAACTCCGGCCTGCTGACTCCTCACTAAATCATTTAGGCTCTATTTTTATTCATATACATCTTAAGTTCTTGCTTCTAGTTCGTTTCATGCATAAAAATGAACCAAGCTTTAAAAAAAAAAAGGTCCTTGAGTCAAATACTGTGTAACAGCAAACGTTTTAGAGCGCTGCTAGTACTTGTTGCTCCTTTAACATGCTTTGAAGTTTCATTCTCACAGATCTGGCACCGAGTATAAAGGAAGGGAGGCGTGTTTTTACTACAGCTTCATTCTATTTCTGTAAAACTGATGCATCAATAATGACAGTTTAGGGTTTCAGGAAGCCTGATTTGACCATAAAGTAAAGGAAAGGACAGCCGTTCACTGTGGTGATAATTTGCAGCGAGTCAGTCAACCCAACCCAAGGCACCGATACCGATATTTGGGCGGACGTCGATACCTGATAATAACATGGTCTATAAACAATATTTATGGATACTATATCCACATATGGAAAGTGATCTCAGTGGCGACTAGAGAGCGACAGACGCAGGTTTATTAAGGCCAATGCCAAAACTGATCCTTTGAAATCAGTATAACAAAACTCCAGATATGAGCTGTTGATGTAAAGTGCAGATTCTTTAGGTTGATGTTGTTTCTTCTTCCTCCGTTCACATTATAAAAATGACGGATAACAAATGTCACACAAGGGACAATGAACACGCCTTATGTGATCTTAAGGGATGGTTGCACTAATGAATCAGTGAAGGCATGAACCTCGCTTTACCTCTTCTGTGACCCTTCTGGTCTGCAGGGAAAAAGGAAATGGAACAAGAAATTACCTTTGGAAAAGTGTATATATTACCAGATTTATGAATTGTAGTTTTAAAATATCCATTTAGAAACAGGATTTTAAAATATATTTTTAAGTTGTATTTAATAATATATTAATAAATATAATTGATATGTCCTCATGAACAGTTTGGTTTCAAATGTACAATTTGAAGAAGCTTTTTAAATCATATTTCTAAGTGTAAGATTTAAATGTTGAATTGGAAGTGACTCTCCAGGTCCTTCATAGAAACATAACTGTTAATTGGTGTCTCTAAATGGCCCCAGGATGTGGGTGTGCTCCTGGTTGTTACTCAAAGGCTGCAGGAGATAAGGCACCAAACCCCCAGAGATCCTGCAGGACAGTGAATAGAAGATTGATAGATGGAAGAATCATTGGAATCAGAAAAAAAAACAGAATATTTACAATATTATTGAATAAATCTGTATCTGTTTCTGTTAATAAATCTGCAAAATTCATATAATATATATTACTTTTTAGAGATGGGCTGAATCTCTCAAAGTAATGGAAGACAATCAGTCAACAGAAAGAACCGATTTTTATTGATCCAATAAATCCGCAGAAATCTCATCCAGTTACCTGAACTACAGTCATTGATGAAAATATAAGCATTCAAAATATATACTCATATGTGTTTATTTATAAAACGCATTCTTTAAATAGTCATTTATAATTTTCCAAGGGAACGTGAGAGACATTTACTTCGCTATGTTTAAAGAAACATAATAAATTTACAAACTGTATTTTATTGCCGATAGCCTTACAGTAGCTTGTATGCTAGCATTAAAAACGGGATTTTACCTGAGAAAGATACACCTGAGTTCAGTAAGGTTGGATATCAGTTAAATACTCCTTTATATGGATTAGAAAATGAACCAAAATCAAATCATAAATCAGGTGAAGTGAAATATTTACACCGGAAAGTATTTAGCACCCGTTAAAACTCTTAGCTGGTGCTATTAGCATCAACTGCCTCTATCCAAATTCCTACATACGATATTATCTAAAGTTGACTTACAAGTTGGCGTGAGGACGATAAAAACAATTTAATCACCACTTACCGTCAGAGGAAGCTCGTGAAACACGTCTGTCTCCCACTGTGACAAGCAACCAAGTGAGAGGGTTTCTGCTGCCTGCTGAGCTCCACTCCCACTTTAACCCACGGAACTGAATCTGCACAGATTTTCTAAAAAAAATTCAACTAAAACAGAAAGTCATTGTCATTATGAATAAAATGTTAATAATAAACAATAATTTATTCATAGGAAAGTTGTTTTCTTTTAGTTAAAGTTGCATAAAATCCTCCAGGTTGTGTCAGCATTACCGTGTGAAAAATAAACCAACAAGCATAGTTATGTTCTCTCTCTATGCCCTAAACTGTAGGAATGTCGGGATGCATTTTTAAAGGTTTTTAAAGTTCAAATTAGACAGGGTCAACTTTTAGTTGTAACAGGTAGGAATGTTCAGAACCTTTTAAATGCACAGCAATATCTAAAATGAGGGATTCCAGTAAAAACAACGGCTTTTAAACATACTAAGTGGACGTTTTTGTATTCATATACTTTCATTTGAGTTGATGAATAAGGCTAATCTTACACTTCTATGTCATTAGTAAGAAAATAATACTAAAAAACAACAATAAAGGGTTGAAATCATCGGTCTGTGTGAATTAAGATATTGAAATAAATAACTCCTCAATTTCCTATGTTTTTCTATATCATTGTACTTCCATTGTGTGCTTCTCTTTATTGACTTATCCAAATAATTTACATTCTAATCAGACACCCTCAAACAATTTGACTTAGGAGCTTAAATTGGTTGCATTTGAACGTACTTCAATAGAGCAGGTGTTACCAGGTCATTAAAGTAAAGGGGGTTTGTAGGATTTGTACGGATAGTAATGTGCTGCCATCATGTGGAAAAAAAATGTAATTACATGAAGAGAGTATTGACCTATAAGACCTATAGTCCAACGACATGAAAAGGTATCAGACATGTTTTCATGATGACCAGAGGTGGGTGGTGCTAACAAGGTTGGAAAAGCAATAACTTTGTGTCCCCGACAGTTGAACTCAACCCTTCAGGAACAGCCCTAAAAAGCAGGATATTGGATTCATAGTGATTTTAACTGCAAGTACAGCAGAAAGGATTTATGAAGGTGCATCTGGTGAACAGGTTTAAATTGAATAAGGGAAGGCTTTGCACACATGTAGGAGGAGTGAATTCTCTTTAAAACTTTAGCCCAATTTGGGTTGTGATTTGCAAATGTTGCTCCCAAGCTGTTTTTATTGCAGGAATGGAAGGGAATAGGAAGTGGAAAATCCGTATCAAAACAGCAGAAATCGCCCCTTTCTTACCTGAATTGAATGACTTCACATTGATCATAGCATCAGCTGGTTTATCTGGGAGCCCTGAGATGGAACCTGAAACATAATGCCTGACTTGTAGGTACCTAAAAAAATCAGCTGTAGGGAGAATATATTTGGAGGGCAGTGGTTAAGCACACGACCATGTGCAGAGGCTTATGTCCTCGATGCGGCCTTCGCTGGCTCGAGTCCCGGCCAGTCGACCTTTGCCGCATGTCTTACCCTCTTTCTACACCTCTTTCCTGTCAACCTACTTTCAAAAATAACACAAAAATAGTGGCTAAAAAACTCTTTAAAATACCTCAAAAAGAGCATCTTGCATGGATGGGAGTGAAAAGATATTTGATGATATTCTATTGGAGAAGCTCATATTCTGAGGAGCAACTTTTTAGTCCTCAACACGTGCGACCCGGGTTTGAATCCAGCTTGTGGTCCTTTCCCTCTCTCATACCCCCTTTCCTGTCAGCCTACTGTCTGAAAAAATAAGCCACTTAAAAAAATAAAAAAATAAAACTACTGGATTTTCTGATTAAAATGAATGGATACCTTAGTTTGACCCAAATAGGGCCTCTTTAATCAGAGTTTACCCAGAATGACAGACACCTCAGATTAGTTGCCCAGTAATAGCATCTATTGTTTGGGACACCCCCATCTCGTTTTGATCTCTGGAGAAGGTCTTTAGCAAGCGTGGCTTTTTCCCATTCCAAATATATGCCAATATAGTAGTATCAAGTTTTTTTTTTAAATAGACATTTGGAAGAAACACAGGGAGACACTGAAAAAGATACGAATACCTGGGGAGTACAGTCATTTTAACAGCATCCTAGCAAAGAAAGCAGGAGGGGGAACGTGTAGCCAGATCAAGTAATAGTTCTTAAAAGTAATTTTTTTTTAGATCTATAAAAACCTTACTGCTCTGCTATTTCCAAGAGCAGTGCTATCCAAATTTAATGGCAAATGCTCACTTTTAGGCAGGTTTCTTAAAAACATTTTAAGTCATTTTCTTATTTTTTGGTACAATTTACATGTAAGAAATCTTGAAGATGTCTTTTGGGGAAAAAAGCATCCATTGTTATTGTAAGTGTTTACTAATATGGATGTTTTATTTTCACAAAAGAAAAAAAATCTGGTGCAAATTAACACCGCATTTTATTCTAAATAGACCATAATGAAACGGATGATTGCAGCATCATGCCACAACTGGGATTTTCTTCAAACGTTCTTCAAAAATTCATTGGTTTTCTTTCCCCTCAACTTAACAACAATACACTAGTTTTTGTTTTTTAATCACATATAATACCAATTTATTATACTTTTGCCTATTAAGGAATGGCATATGATTTTACCTCCCCTCAGAAATGATTGTAAAATTGCATCCGTCACGTTATAGAAAACAGTAGATGTTGATTTTTGTGGTCGTAACGATCAGAAAAACTGTAGGGAGGTAAATACTTTTTTAAGCTACAATGTAAATTATTTTCCAACAGACATTCTTTGAATACATGCAGCAGAACAAACATCGTGGCAGTCTATAAAAAACTACAATAAAGGAAACCCAAACCATAACACATTGCTACAATAATCATTTTTATCAAGTTTTACCACATGGCAAAAATTACAGTCACAAATCTTGAGTGATGTCAGCATAGCTACATGTATACATCCAATTATTTGGAACAACTAGAAAGTCTATATCTTATAACCTTTGTAAACCACTTGTAGCATGATTTTGTTAGTACATTGGTAATATGATTAAAATTCCTTTTTAAAAACACTAATGGTTTTTGCACCAGGAAAACATTTTATTTTTCTCATCCCTAACCAGCATAAAACATATTTCCTTATAAAGTTTTATGTGTAACACACGGAAATATTCACTGATGTATATTTAAAGGAATCAGAAAACAATAATAAATAGTAATAAGTTTCATTAAGAAGTTTTCTGTCATGTATCTTTTTTTTTTTTTTTTTTTTTTTGAGCTTTTTACGGCACTAGTGGCTCGTC
>JAUZNJ010025923.1:0-16723 GCA_034780135.1 Jordanella pulchra | reverse complement strand
TCGAGTTACTCGATGAATCGTTTCAGCCCTAGACTGGATCGTTATTATAAAAATGCAGCAAAATGTTTTTTTGTTTTTTTTTTATCGTTCAGCCAAAACTGAGAATACGCTATTGCAACCGCCTTAGCAGCCGAATGCAGCCACAAAAGCAGTGAGGTCACAACAGACGATCTGCTCCCGTCTGACACGAGCTAAAGAAGTTGTGTGTGGGTTCTGATCAACGTTTTGATCAGCAATGCATTGCTGAAGAGGGTAGTACGCTCTTTGAGTAGCCTAAAAAAGCCTAAAAATCATCCTCGATTTAACGAGGCATCAAGCTGGAACATATGGGGCAGCAGTTGCAGGACCTGTTCGTTGACTGGATTGTGTTCATCATCTGTTGAATTACGCTCACTTAACAAAGATTAGGTTTCTTTCGTCACTATTTTGATCCGTTTCAGTGTGTATATATTTTTTTACAGTCTTTTTTGTGTTTTCAGAAACTACATTTATTTTAATCATTAGTATGATGAATATCTGAAGACTTTAGTATTGACAGTAACTAACAGAAACACTATTTCAATTAAACTTTTTTGTGTTACATAAATGTTTTCGAGTAGTCCATTAATGGATCTATAAAGTGATCTAAATATTAGGGTGATGGTTAGGAGACCTTCCAGCGTTGGAGACATCATGCTTTACACAAAACAGTAATCTTCAAACTATCAGCGTGAGCTGCTCACTAATTATATACTGATTTGACAAAGACCAATGATAATTATTTAATTGATTAGTAAAAAGGTTCCACATTATTTTTGACATGTCATATTTTTCAACCAAAATAATAATAATAATAAAAATAAAAAAAATTTCTGCAAAAATACAACTCCTTGTGCATCAGATGCACCTGTTTGATTGTTGGTGCAAAACAGTTGTCTTTATTGAACTGCAAATAAATGGAAATCTGCCTTACATGAATAACTGCACGTCTGTGGGAGTGTTAACCTGTTCTAAACTTTGCGCTGCTCTCAGCTGTGTGTAACATGGGATGAGCCACTGGTAATTCCCACTAGTTTTAAATTCATCCCAGTGAAATTGAGGATCAATTGTAGATCTGAGTTCTGACTTCTTAGCTACTCACTGTAGGTTCTGCTTCTATAATATTGTCTAATTCTGGGTGAAGTTCATCCCTCTGCTCTGTATTATCGGCTCTAGATGTTTTTCTATCCTACTGAAAGACTTAATGCCATCTTATCTCCGTATCAGGTTTTTGCTGTACTTGTGTTCAGACGAGACTGATGAGAAAAGGGATGTCCATTTTGATATGAAGCTTTCTTTGCATGAACACGAGGTCCTCATCCTGCTTCAGATGTAAATGTAAGCGATGAATAAAATCCCCTCACCCCTTTAGCTCTGCGGTGTATGAAAATGCAGATCCGCAACAATGAATTATTCATGTTTCTCTCCAAAGTCGGACGTTTGTTAAACTGACAGTGTATAGATTTTTTTTCCCCCTCTTAAGGCCAATTAGAACCAGACTCCTGCAGTTTCTTCTATCCACTGCTCAAGCCAAGAGTCTCTTCATAGTATTAGTAAAAATTGCTAATTACCTCGAAGACATATGTTGCATAGGTTTTAGGTGTTTGAGGGGGTTGTAGACGCACACTTTATGACTGATGCTCTTCAAGTGGTTTTTTTTTCTTTTCTTTGTCTTTTTTTTTCACTTCCACCCTTTAATTACAGATGATTCGTTTTTAAGTCCTGGCCTCTCAAGGGAACCAAAGCACTTGAGGGTAGGAAGTTCTTTGGCAGAGAAGACTTGGTTTACCATGAGCTTAAGGCATCTTCTTTTCTTATAAATTAGTTTTAAGTGGTCGGAACTGCTGAATCCTGCTGGAAATAATATTGTAAGGACAATAATTTGCATACAGGTCAGACAGAACAAACATCCATCTAAGCAGCCATACGTGGTGGAAGAAGAGATTTAAACTGGTGTGTATTTGTTCTGTATGCATCATAGAGTTTTATATTATGCACAACAAAATAAGAAAATTAGCAAAGAGTCCGCCTTCTTTCCATTGACTGGAATTTCATTATAGTCTGACATGAAGCGAATCAGAAAAATTATTCTAATAAATTCTGGTTTAAACTCAACCATCAGACCATTGAACAGTTTCAGAAGCAATACTGTTTCTCCATTAGGTCATTTTTTATTGGTTTTAACAGGTAAAGTACATATTATCTTAAGATAAAGGAAAGGATCTAGTTCTTTGTTAGAGAACAAGACAGTCATCACAAACACACAAAAATTTTGCTTTATCTTTACAGATAAACCTAAAAAAAGAGTTTAAGTTTAAGTTCAAGTTCCGGTTACTTTAATATTTTATACAGATAGACATACTTTACAGTGAGATGGGATAAAAAAATGACTTATTCTAATAAAACACTCCTCAAGAATTGTCAAGGCACCATCAGTAAGGACATTCCAGAGGAAATACATTTCTAAATGTGCAAAAAAACTGAACTGAAATAACAAATATTGCCATCATTTGTCCATTTTTTATTGGCATAAAGGAATCAAATTACTTTTTAATAATTTTTTAATTAGTTTAAACAGTTACATTTGATGAGAATATTTGACTAAGTAAAGAGTTGATGGTTCAAGATTTGAAAATAGATTTTAATAAGAGCTTTTGGCAGAAGGATTTGGGAGTTGAACCAGTTCTTAGTTTTGTCAAATTCCCACAGTCTAGAAAGACAACTGTTTGGTCTCTGCAAGTTGTCTGTAAATTTGAAGTCCTTTTTGTTGAAGTATTTTATTTCTTCCTTCACTTGATTGAAAGTTTTTATTTATTCTGTAAATTTAAACGTTTTTTTATATAAATGACCCCTGAATGGTGTTTGTAGAGTTGCTTTGTCTACTGTTCATTGTTTGGAGAATCAGTTCAGGAAACCTAAACCTCACATCAGTGAATTTCATACTTAAACATAGTTTAGCACCTTCATTTCCCCTGAGGGCTTACCCAAATCCTAATATTAGATTCCTAAACCTATGGTCAGTGGATTTAAGTGATGAAATCCCGTTAGGACAGACTTTTGGAGATTTTTGGACCCACTTTTAGTGATTTGTCTTGTCTGTGTACTTCTGAGATTGATTGTAAAAATGGTGGCACCAAACCCCTACGGTATGGCACTCTTGCTGTGATGCAATGGCGACCTGTCTAGGGTGTCTCTGGGTTCTCACCAGTAGTCTCTTTCCATTCCTGCAAGATGAAGCTGGATAGGTGAGTGAATAACTTGCTGAATTTGTAGCCTTAATGAAAAATGCGAGAGAGTAAGAAGAATAGCAACTGGGAAAAGAAATGGGTGAAAAATGGTGAAGGAAAAACAGAAGAAAGGTGGTAAAAGAAAAGAAGAACGAGGTCCTAAAGGACCGAAATAATAAAAACTGAGAAAAAAGTTTGAATACAACAGTAGAACTATCGAGGACATTTCAAAAAAGGACTTTTTGTGTCTGTCGACAGGTTCTTGCTTGAAATGTATTTCAACCTTGGTATACAACCCAGTGGGGTTTTACTTTTAATTCTTACTTCCAGTTACTCTTTGCAGGCAGATTGCTGTCTAACAAGGACTCTTTGCTAAAACTGTCACAGCTGTTGAATAACTGAACAGTGACCTTCACAAAGTATGTCAGGCTGAAACAATGGAGCTCCATTAGAGTCGTAGATTCACAAAGTGTCAGAGAGGAGCAGGATGCAGCGGAGAAGCGTGGAGCGGGCTGACAGTGAAAGTCACTGAATGGAAATATAGGGTACATCTGTTCCTGCACCCAGAAGGATTCACTGCTTCACCAGGGACGAGACTTTCAGCGGACGGGAACAATGAATAACTCAACTTCAGCTTGAAAGGCAGTATATGAATTGTTCTTTGATGCTGTGTTAGGATCATTTAAACTTTATGAGATCGTGTTGTTCTCAACTTTTACTTCAGAAAATTAAACCTGTAAAAAAAACACAAGGCTGTATCCTTTATTTTGAGACATAATTTTATGCTGTCGATCTCGGCATTGGACTTGACAGATGGTCAAAATTAGTAAAATAAATTCATGAAAACGTAACATTTTGAAGGTGGGTATTACATGCTGATGTCGATATGATAGTTGTTTGTTTAGAAAATCTTTTTGGTGCATTTTCTTTCTATTTAAACATCTTAACAACTCAAATGAGCCAAACAGTTCTGAGACTAAGTGGACATTTAACCTTTGTCCACATATGAGTTGCAACATCATGTTAAAGGTGATTGTCATTTCTATTATGGTCTGAAGCAGGAAAGTAGAAAGATCCTAAACCAATGATCTTGACCCTGCATAACAAAAAACAAAAACCATGTTCACAGTCTGGGCGCAAAGTTGAGTTTCTTCCCGGTTAGAGCCTAGTTTCCCACCTGGCCCCAGTTCTGGATGTGGTATTTATTTATCTTATGGTGTGGCTGTCAATCAGTAGGTCTTAGGGTCTTAGCTCATTGTGGATAATGTGTTTCGGTTTGCATCTTCTGGCCATGGCCCTCAGTGTGCACCAGAGAAGTTTTCAGATAAAGCGAAGTGGTCTTAATGAGAGGCTGCTCCTCTACTGCTACCATGGTTCTCAACTGGTAAAAGCTGGACAACTCTCCTCTGGTGCTGGATCAGTTTCTGGCTCAATTTCCTGAGTTTGAATATTTTAGTATGGATCTTTACCCACCGAACAAGATGGACTGGAACCCCTTCATAGTATGGCTGGTCTTTTTCCCAATGTTCTCTTATCTCCCATCTTACTCTTAAAAATAATCTTGAAGTACAACTTCCCTTACTGTCTACTTTGAAACACGTGGCCTCATTGAGGGCTTTTACCTCAAGGATTTATTTAAATTTGATGGTTTTAGGTATAAGAATTATTTCAGCCATAGAGCAGATGCAAACGGACTTATGGCTGTGCAAACATTTTTAAAAAAAGGGTTTTTATGTCTGACTCCAGCAAGGGAAATGAATAAATGGTGACATCACAAGGGGTTGCAGGCAGTTGCAGAAGGGTGAAGCAATACTGTCAATCTCAGTGACTTATTTCTTTATGGAAGTAAGCCTAAATAAACAGTGATTGGAATTTAAGAGTGACAAGTAGATGCATAAGTAAGAATTAGGGATATTTTGAAGAGCTTAATTAGGTTTTAATTTTGCATAAGGTGGTATTGTGCAGCTGATCTGAATATTGGAAATCCCCTAAAGAAAACTAAGATACTTCTTATAACCCTCCACATATGACCCCTGTTTATGCTCTCTGGTGTCTAGATATATCTTTGACAGATGGATTAACTACATACCTTATTGTTTAAGTTAAAGAAAATATTATAGTTCTTTTAATTTGGAGCTTTAATTTATATTTTCAAGATAGCTTCAAAGTGTGACTAAACCATGCTTGTTTGAATCATAACTAATGATACACAATAACTCTGAAGAGCTTCTCTAATTGTTGCAACAAGGTTTTATTGTTGTTCCTTGGGATGACAGCGGATTGATCCCGTTTGGCTCTGATTAAAGCACCAGCCACTCTGTCTGAATGAGCAAAGACAATTGGAGCAAAATGGTCCTTCATTCTACCTTGCATCCACTGCCCATTTAGGAGGACAAAGGGATGTGTGGCCATGAGCTTTGGGTAAGAAAAAAAGGAAAAAACTAAATTGGACTGTTGGACAGGAGAGGGAATGAATGAAGTCTTTATCCTCTGGGAGACTTTACAGCGCTTCCAAAGAGACCGAACGGCGTCCAAAAACATGCCTTAGTCCAGCCTCATTTGTCCTCTTGTTGCTTCACAGTGACTCAGTTTGTTTGCAGTGTCGGCCTGCTTGTGAATATCAACCTGAGGCTCCTTGGCACAGCTTTCAGCTCCCAAAGACGCTCACAGAGAGGCAAAGAAAAACTCAGTTGCTCTGTTGCTAAAGTCAGCTTTATAAAAAGGTACAAACGGACTGACAAGGAGCATTGAATTCCTTTACATCTATGTTACAACAATTTTTTTTCCTTTTCACCTCCACCGTTCTCAGCTTTCACCTTCCTGAAAGTAGATGAATAGAGAGGATGGTTTGATCTTAAATTTCCTCAATATTCAAATCACATTTTAGACTATTTGGATTTGAAATTTTTTAACACTACGGGCTAATGGAAGCCAAATAATACCAAAAAACATAATATTCTACTTATATGTAACAAGTGAATGAAAAAAAAACATGGTTCTGGTTTAGGAAAGCAGTAAAAACACTGTTAATGTTACCTGGACATCTCTTTACTTAATTTAGTGGAAAGCAGCTTTTTCAACTGGTTGGTCATCTACGGTCTCCTCTATGATCTGTCCTTGTTTTGCTTTTAAAACCCCCACAGCTGAGGCTCATCGGCCTATTAAAGCCATTGTTGATGCATTCGTTGCTGCAGGACATTTAAGCACTAGAAGTAAGACAGCTGCACCACATATTGTTTATCAACTAAAACCAGTCCAAAATCTAGAGGTAATCCCCGTCTACCTCTTTAGACGCTGATAACAGGAAAGACTGAAAATGTTGAGACTCTGATGGAGTAATGGGGAGAGTCATAATTCATGTCACACAGCAGTTTATTTTTACCTTGGATTGGCTGAAGTGTTTTCAGCTGCTCAATAAAAGCTTATGGAAATCAAAAAGCTGCAAGATGCAATTTTGGAAACAATAAGGATGTGCAACATTTAGCAGTTAAAGAGCTGGACATTTTCTCAGAAGCTAAATGATAGCTTTCAGTGAATCTGTGATTATCAAGGATTTCCTGCAGTCAGTCTGAGAGTCAGTGTGATTGTAAAGCAAGTTTTATTAAGTGCTACAGTAATTAAAATTCTAACAGTTTTAGCTTCTCTTTTTTGCCTATGCAGTGCATTCATAAATATGGTCCAAATAAGCATCTATACCAGAATGGATCTTCACAAGCTCCTTCAAACTTAAGCTTCTTTGGTATCAGACCTCTAAAGTGTTTTGAGCCATTAAGCTTTACAAAATAACCATCAGTTTAAAAGTGATACAGTTTTTCATTTTATTTTTAAGACGATTGTTTAATAAAGTCCAGAATGTATAAAATATGTAGCTTTTCTTTGGATAGGTTTTTAATTCTGCAACTAGACATTTCAATTTTCCTCCTCCTATGTAGAGGAAACCTGCTGCTTCAAAGCAATATTCCCACAATCTGTTGGTTGTCGTGATTAGCATGATAATAGTTTTTACTAATAATGTATAAAAAAATGATGAACATCCTCAGAATAGGTGATACACCAGGATCCAAGGACTGAAAGGTAGACAAATGTTAAAGAAGATCCAGCAAAAGACTGTATATTATGCTTAAAAAGTTGAGTTGTTAAAGAGTTGAAGTAACTAGTTACTAGTCACCTCTGATTTAAAACTGTAAAAAATATAATTTTTTTCATTTTGGTTAAATATAAACATATTGCTGCTTCATCTTTCATTGATTACAGTAAACTACCTGAGAAATGGACTCAGATTTCTTACCAGCATATTTCAGAATCCTTATTCGCCAGGTTTAAGGAGACAAACATTGGTTTCCCTTTGCTCTAAATATGGAGATTTGAAAAGTTTTTCGTTAATGAACAATGTTTTTTTTAACTAAGCATATATTTATTGAACTATTTCTCAAAGCACATGAAAAAAAAATCTTGTTCCAACAGCAGTGTAGAAATACAGACACATCAGTGGAAAGTAATATAAGAAGCATAGATGACTAAACCAGCACATAATGAAATGAATAAATAAGGGTGACCAAGAGGAGGCGGCATATTACACACTGACATATGACAAAATATCAATAACAAGCTTTAATTCTGCATGTTTTCCCAGTGCAAATCTGTTCCACAGGATGCAGCAGTACCTGTAGAAAGGCAAAGAATTGGCCCCAGGTCTGGTGAAATAAAAAGGCTTATCCTTTAATGCAGTGGAGTAAGCTTCAAATGGAATGATGCAAGTCAATGTTTGCTTCCACTGACTGAGGATGGGAGCTTTAATGGTGATCCATACGGCCAGGATACATTTCCAGGCATACTAAAGTCTGTTGAAGGCTGCTGTTGCAATGGTCAGCAGGTAGTTCCTCATTCAGTCCCATCAGGCAAGTCCAGGCACTCTGACTTAGAAATGATCCTAAACTGATGTAATGGAGTAAGTCCATAAACAGTGAAGAAATGATCAGACTGCAGATTGACATTTAGAACAGAGATTTGGCAAAGCAGGATTTATTTTTTTGTCTGGCCTCACGACTGATGTATAACCTATGCAAAAATAATGTCAAACCCATGAGGAGTTTGACACCAGAGCACAGAGCCTCCATGGCCTCCAACTCTACTGTCCCCACATCAGTCTTGTTTTTCTTCTTTTTTTTTTTTAAAGGAAAGGAAAACAGTGTTGAATTAGGGCAAATGTGTGGAACCACCTTATATAATCAAGTTATATACTTAAAAATTCTTAAGACGTGATTTTCATTTTTATTTGAGATTTTGCTGAGTAAGAGTCATAAGTTTTTACTAACAAATAAAATGATACTACAAAATGAGGTCAGATTCCCCCCCATCTTAGTTTGCTTGTAAAAACAGAACACATGCGGGGCTTTAATAAAGTATTCAGTTAAACTAGGACTAGTAGCTTCAAAAAAACTAGCCTGCTGCACACAGCATGTTGAAGCTGGTACCAGAATCAAACCTCCAGCATCCTCTCCAGACTGGTGAGGTATATCAGACAATGCATTTCTTTGTCAAACAACCTGTGATGTTGTTGGAAATGTTCTTATTCTTAGCTGTTAGGCTTTCATTCAACTTTAATTACTTTTCTCGCTACAGACTCCTCCACCCACTTCCTCCAGCCCCTGAAGTTTTTAAACTCACTAATGGGGGTGAAATGAAAGCTTTAGCAGCAGGTAGCTGCTAAGCAGGAATGCTTTCCATTTTTTTACCTCTTGTTTTATTTAGATGTATTTTTTTCACCATTGAAAACATCTTAGAAACTGAAAATGACAAAAACAGTGGTCATATTTATGATATTTTCAACCTGTGCTAAGTTTGTAGATGCTGGATTACATTCCACTCAGGATTAGGCTGAAGCTGTTTTTGCATCCGGCTCTTTCTGTGAGTTAAGCTAAACTGGAAAAGCTGAACGGTAACAAACTTCCTTCGATATTAATAACTAGTAAAAAAATCGACTTTATTTGTATAATGCCGATTTAGTCTGATCAGATTAAAAGTTTTCTATTTAAGGAAGCCCAGCTGATGGAATCAAGTCTTTGACTTTGCAGGATAGTCACCTCCTGGAGGAATATTAAATGACGGTAAATATTTATTTCCATTGTTTCGTTATTTCTGCTGAAGTCCCTCACATCCAGCATGCATGCAGCATCAGTCCCTTTAACAGGAAGAAACCTCCAGCAGAACCAGGCTAAGTGGCAGAGTGGGAGTTCAAGAAGACAGCAGGTGACATACTAAGGGTAGATTGAACCACTGCTCTATAAATACTTTCCATGTTAGAAAAGATGATTGTAAACTAGCTCCACAGGTGGAAAGCTTTTGAATGCCTGTTAATCAGGCTCTGAAAGGGCAGCAGGTGGATACAGGTACTTTTGTTACTGTTTTGTTACTGTTAGATGATAATGGGTTATATGGGTAATATGTTTACAGCATTAGTCTGATATCTGGAGCCATTTTAGCTAGAATGTTAAGGACTTCTCTAAAACACTAAAGGTTATGCTTTATTATACTTTTTTTGTCTACTCTCTGCTTAGCCATGTGTAAATTGTATGTGCACTGTACTGACGCACTGGAGATTTCAAGGGGCCTGTGTGGATGTTTAAGTAGAGTCTCGACAGATCTGGCCATGCGCTACAGAAAGGAACAGCATCTTACCAAGGGTGGTACCAAACATACAGGAATGAAAAAATATCGTATTATATTTGAGCAACAATAAATAAAACCACCTCTTTTTAAAGAAAAAGGTGTCGAACGATTTTCAGTTTTCCTGATCGGATCGGGTATTTCTTAGTCTGGTCTGAAATCAACTTTTCGTTTCTTCATCTGTTCTGGAGGAAGCAGTGTGTAAATGAGCTTGTTATCGCCACAAAGATGCGGTAGTAAGATCAGTAAATATCAGAGAGGAGCTAATAAGATTATAGACAGGAGCGCTTGCTTGTCTCTGCTGTTCAGGCGGCTCGTATACAAGGACACAGAGAGGTATGTCAGAGCCTTCAAGGCTACGATCCATTTTAGGGATCCTTTGATGTTCCCAAAAAAAGAAACAACAAACAAAAAAAACATTTCGCCCTGGATAAACTATCAGAACAAGCTTCAAGATTGTGGAACAATTACAAGTCATTATTTTTGAGTCAAACATTAGTGATAAAAAAAAAATAGTGGCTAAATGAGGAAGTCTTAAATTTCTGAATAAGCAGAACATGAAGTACTTCTGTTGTGATACCAGCCAGATGTTTCCTTGTAATTTAGCATCCTTCTGTAGTCATTATCATGAAGCTACAGCTAACATCAAGGAAACATAGCAGTGGCCTTGTCATGATCTGGGATTACTCTTCCATCTGAGGAGGATTGCTTAGGTGGATCAGGTTAAGGAGGAAGAAATGATGGTTTATTTTTTTGTTTAACACCTTTTGAATGAAAACAGGGAATATATTTGTCTGTGTTACAGTGAATACTCGTCAGCATGCATCACAATTATAACAATAATGACTTTAATCAGGGAAGATCAAACATTGAGGCCAGATGTGAAAAGTCTGTAAATTTTTTGTTGGATTATTCTCAATCAATAAGATTTTGCGAATATTTAACAGATTAAAAAAATGTTTGTTTATCTTAACTGATTTATTAAATTACAGACTAAAGTTTACTTTCAGTTTTCTTTATGGTTGTGAAATGAGGAGCCATCACAGTGTTGTGTCCCATTGATTTCTTTTTCTTTAAAAAACAGTGTTTCTTAATGGTCTCTGCCCTCTTGGTGTCTGTTTTCTCTCCCTCTCAGCAGAATCTGAGCCCTGACAGAAAACGCTGTGGTCGCCTGTCAGGTTTCCTCTGCTGTTTAGGTGATTTGTGTCGTTACGCTCGGTTTCTTTCCTCCCCCCTGTTTCGCTCCATCTGTCCAACTCTTTCCTCCAACAAAGAGGTCACAACCCCAGCTACTGTAACTGATTCCCAGCCAGTGGAAAAATTGTAAGAGCCGGCAAAGGTTACGGGAGAAACAACAGGTGGATATCAACCGCGTTCATCTCACTGTCACAGCAGAATAAGATGCTAATTTTTGTTTTTTTTTACATAAACATCTGCCTGGATTACTGAAATTACTGAACTTATCTTCATACTTTTAGGGGATCATAGATGTGGAATATAACATGAAAAGTTTTTTTGAATGTAAAAAGGTTTAATTTCTCCTTTTAAATCAAGGAGCTTAGTCACTCTGGTGTTGTACTCACAGTGCTTTTAAATGCTCATATAAATCAAAGGAATTACAAATTTAAACCTTTAACTCTTGCATAATTTCAAATGTTTTAATTTTTTTTTTAAATGAATACTTACTTCAATTGTACTTTTTTGTAGCACTTTTACGCCACAAGGGCTTCTCTGAATTGCAGGATATTGATCTCTTCATGTAAAACCAGGAGCGAGAAACGACCGTGAAACTAAACAAAATTGATTGTTCAGCCTGTGTGTGAATGTCATGGCCCTTGATGAAGGATTATCTTTAAGCTGGTGTGGGCTGTGTGTGCCAGGGAATCAAACAGGAGCTCGATCCTTCTCCCTTTCACATCTCATGTAGCTTTCTCAGCTCCCATCACCTCCTCCTGTCTTTCTTCACCTCTTGGAGTTTCGCTTGAATAATCCTTCAGAGGGAGGCAGAGAAGGAGGAGTGATTGGGTCAAGAGTTCCCTTCTTCTCTGTGCATCACCCTGACACTGATAAATCATACTTTTTTGTTAGATGCAGGATATTGCTGTAGTTTAAGTGAAACTGTCTCCACTCATGAGTGTGTTTTAAAGCAGATGTGCTGCAGGTTGATGGTTGGAATGGGATGTTTCAACCGTAATCTTTATATTTCTTTTGAAATGATGATCCCAACCTGACAGTTTAATAACAGGAAGCAAATGTAACATGTACAATCAATAAAACAACTATAAAATGGTTTTCTTTATGTTGTTTCCAATGGGAGCTCCAAAGCTAGGCTGTTTATGTTGAATACAGTTCCTTCTAAGGCAGAAATGTTATAAAATCTTGGGGATTTAGTTGCAAAATAAGATTAAAAAAGAGAAAATCAGACCCATTTAGAATCAACTTCAGGTTTATCAATTATAATTTTGGTTAAAAAACCAAGGACCGTCACTCCTACCTTTGATTTAACAGATTTTAACTTTGAACTTTGTTAAACTTGAGTGCAAATTTTGTGCAGGAGAAAGGAAAAAAACCCAACTATAAACACACTTGGTATCTTATGTAGAGTTCATTAAAATCTATATGGAGAAGAATGTTTGTATGAATATTGTTAACAAACAGCAGCAGCAAAAACCTTCAGTGTCTCCTTTCATGCATACTTAAAATCAGTCATTATTAGCTAACCCTAACCCCTCTGAGTTATAGTTATTTTAATATGTGACACAAGAGAGAGATGCTAAGAAAGACAAATCAAAACCAACCAGTGTCCTGCCGAAAACTTTATAAAGGCTACAGAGGGCATGTGATCAAGTATCTGTGTAAATTTGACCAACAGTCAGGGTTCCTACATGTTGATATTTAAATCTAACAATTCCTGAAAATTTGAACATTGTAAAATTCATATCAGTTTTAAGTAAAATATTTCTGTAGAAACAGGTTTTACATTTGGAAGATATACAAACCAGATTCTGACAGGAAGGAAGGATGGAAGGAAAGAAAGGATGTAGAGCACAATAAAGGATGCGAGGATTGATTGGGTGAGGAAGGAAGGAAGGAAGGGAGGGAGGGAGGAAGGAAGGAAGGAAATGTTAAAAGAGAAACAAAAGAAAGTGGGGAAGAAAAACAAAAGACTCAGTGAAAGACAGGGGGAAGGTTAATAAAGGAGGGGACTAGGAGGGAAGAAGGGGAGGGTAGGAAATATAGATGGGACATATGTGAGGGGAGAAGGAAATGAGACAAATAAAGGTGAAAGGAAGGAAGGAAGCACCCAAAAGGGAAACTAAGTACGGAAGTCATGAAGGTATTAAGGAAGAAAGGGGAGACCAAAAGGAAATTTGGGGGAAAACCACAACAGAAAGTGAGGCAGGATTAGTAGAAGGAGGAAAGGAAGGAAAGCAGAGAAGAAAATAACTGCACACAACGTAGAACACAAGAAAGGAGAGATAGAAGAAAAGAAGACAGTAGGAAATTAATAAAAAAGAAACCATGGAAGGAATTCAAAAAACAAGGAAGGACCCATGGAAGTACAAAAGCACAGGAAAAAGAAGGAAATAAAGCCAGGGAGGAATGATACAAGGCTTTCCTGGATGCTAAGCAGCAATAGTCTATGTTCAGTTTTGAATCCTGTAAATCCAAGAAAATTTGGGCCCTATTTTTATTTTTAATAGCCTTGCAGTTGTTTTCTACGTGTTCATGTTTTTGACCTTGAAAAAGCATCTTTTAAAGCTCTATATTCATGTTCATGATGGATATATGTAAACATCTAATCAGGAGTTTACTGCTCTAATGAAGAACATATGTTCTTTTTTCTCTCTCGTCTGTTTATCCCAGCAAGACGCTTCTCTTTAAAAACACTCCACTACTTGAACCAACCACTATAGATGTATACCTCTATCTCTAATGTCTCCTGGAAGAAGAGAACCTCTTTTAATATTTTTCTTTCTCTATCACATTAAATCCAAGGCTGTTTCGTTCATCTAAAGACAATTTTTTATTTCCCAGCACAAGTTGAAAGACGCTTTAGCCCCTCCGAGTCCTTTTCTAACCTTTTTGAAGCAGAGGTTTTCATAAAATGAGGCCAAATCTTATCTCATTGTCGTTTTTATCTTCGCAACAATCGACACCGGGTCCAGGTCGGGTAATACTCCACAAGATGAGTCTCATGCAGAACTGCAGTATGCTAAAGATGTAAGATGTAATTTTAAGCATGAAGAGGGTGCTTTAACTGGGTGTTGAGGTGATATATGTGGGTCTGTGAGATCTTTTTCAGGAATGTTTATCATCTGCTGTGCTTGGATAACTGTGAGCCATGGATCAGTGATGTAGTTGACTTTAAAAGCAGGTACAGTCCACGTCGTTGGCAGCCCAGAGTTTTTCTCTTTGCAGCACCAAACAAATGGCCAATTTTCTCCAGGACATAAGAAAAATGAGCGGACAGCAGAAGGTGACGTACGGCAGATGTGAGTGATGATTTATCTTAAAACGGAGCTGGAATCTAAAGATCAATTTCCCTCCAAGTCACCAGACTGAATGGGAACAGAAAGCACTCGCCCTGGACTCAGAGAGCTGTGACGGACATATGTTCACTGACTTTTCTTTTTTTTTTACCCTTCAGATCTTCACTCCAAGCTCAATATTGTTGCTTATGTTTGACGTTGTGGTTTGATCTAATCTCAGCATTTCTCCAGTGACTCAATTCTTAATAAATGATCGGCAGTGATGTGAAACAACTTGGCACGCTGTGAGAAAGAAAAAGATATATTTTTTACCAAAATATATCAAGATCGCTCCAAGAAACACTTGACCAAATAAAAAAATAACATGTCAAACTAAATCAATATCTGAGATTTATTTTTCTTTGGTATTTACAAATCAAGACTTTATCTGTAAAATTAAAAATATTTCATTTAAATTGTTTTATCACCTGTCTTCATTTTTGCAGAGATGGACATGCTTGGTGTTGTCAATTTTTTTTTTGCAGTAATTTATTGAAATCTAAATAAAATACTCAGCTTACTTTAAATAAGATTTTTCAGTCTTTAGAGTGAAACTAGACCTTTAAAATTCAATTTTTATTTCATAGTAGGGTTGTAATAATGAAAATATGCACACCGGTACAGTCCTGTTATTTTGGTGCACACATGTGCTGAACAAACAGGTGCAACACAGAATGTTAATACGTTGAACAAAGTGCACAATGTTGTGTTCTGAAGCACAATTTCAAAAAGTGACACAAAAAAAAGCAAACAGTACCGTTGGTCAGTACTGAATTCGGTCATTAAACAACATTGGACTTCTCTGCAGAAGAAGGTTGGACTTAACCAGAACTTTGTCAGCATTTTCCAAAACAATGAGGTTTTTATTAGAACTAGAATATTTACCTAAAACAACATCAAGCTGAATGTAATCATAGCGGGTCCTGGAGAGTCAAAATCCACCTTCCTGCAGCATCCAATCAGTCTAAACTCTGCACATTAATACAAGTAGGAGAATCTCCATTGATGAAGGTGGATTTTCTCAACAGCTATGCACATTGTAAATGAAAAACTAAGCATTAACACAATTTTTTTTTTGTTCATGTGGTTTCGATGTTGTACTGTCAATCTACATGAGCATTGGCTTAAATAACTTCCCTTTTTTTGGAAGTATATAGAACCAAGTTTCAGACCAGTTCTTAGCTCCTCTTAGTTTTTTTAACATTATAAATTAGTTTTATAGACTGATTAAATAAAAAATACATCGATTTTTATGTATTTCTAGTGAAGAGCATCCAAAGAAAACTAAAACCCAGGTAAATATTTTATTTTTTGGTGTTTGAAGGAGATAATTTTCACATTTACATGCTGCAGTAAAAAATTTATGAATAACCACTCCTAAGGATGTCAGGACTGTTCCTTGTTTTGAAGAAGCCCCAAAGCAGAGTATGGTAAAATAACACTTTGATAATGATAACAAAAACAAACCAAACTTAGAGCAAGATTTGAAAAGGTTTAGAAAAAAAAGGAGAATGCAATGCTGTGCAATGGACTAATGGAGTAACTTGGCTGTCAAATAGAAGATTCCAGAAAATAAGAAGGAAACCAGTAAGCCAATATACTGAACAAAGAATGCATAATGATATAGAATGCAGGAGAGTAACTCAGGGGGAACAGCTGAGGTAAATGGCAGCTGTGCAGCTGTAGGAAGCACAAATTAACTCAGAGGAGTTGGAACCTTCACACAAAAAACTTAACAATAGGAAAAAAATATTGACGGGAATAAGGGAATAAGATAGAACAAAATAGATAAACTAAGCATCAAAGAATAAACAAATATGGGAGCAATAGCAACAGAATATGGCAAAACATTTAGAACATAATAAGCAAAACGGAACAGATCGAACACAGACACTCAGATGCAACAGAGCAAAATCCAAACAATTTAGGGTCGTAACAGACAGTTGCCTGCAATATTTTTTAGAAACTCTGCTGTGCGTAACCTCCCGTGGGCCTACAGGAACCATCTGCTCAAAAAGTCTAATCTATGACAAAATATCAAAGAGCCACCCTGTCAGGATACTTCAGTTTGATAAATGACAGAAATTACAGATTTGTGCTTGTCTGTCTTCCTGACTGAGACGTCTGTGTTTTGACAAGCTGTGGACAGAGCTGTGCTGCTGCTCTGTGTTTACTAGGATTTGATGGCAGGAAGAACTTGTCTCTGTCATGATGGGTTTAAGTGAGCTAACCCACATGCAGAACACCAACACGGAGACTGGAAAAAGTTAAGAAGTTTAT
>JAUZNJ010025912.1:0-16725 GCA_034780135.1 Jordanella pulchra | reverse complement strand
ACGGCGCAAAGTGGCGCGCGCTCACAGACAGTGTAGTTCGCTTTATTGCTAAAGAGATGCTCCCATTTAATATTGTTGAAAAGCCTGCATTTTGAAAAAATCTATTTATCTTTGGCAGGAAAATGCATTCATTATTACGTCATTTCCATTAAATCAGTGTAAAAAGGTCTTGAAACAATATTATCGATTATCGCAATAACTTTTTGAGACAATCGTTCAGCAAACTTTGCTATGGTGACAGGCCTAGTCAGAACTTCCCTTGGCGAAGGTCAGCGAGCAAACATCCTCTGCTGTCGCACCTCGCCATCATGGACCAGATGATGCAGCAGAGCTGACATCAGCAGCACCCAAAGCTGCTTCTTCCTGATGCTAACATGGATCATAGTCAGATGAGCTTCACTGCACTGGGAGGACTGGTTCTGGTCCGGTCCGTGACCCGGTTTCCCTCTAATGTGGTGACTTTGCTTCATCCTGCTTATCTTTTCCAAAAAATGTTCTTAACCATCAGTAATGGATGAACGCAGTTCTGTGGGACCCCCCAACCTCCAGCCCTGTTCTATCCAGACTCGATCATTTCTGGGAGCATTCTTCGTCAGATTTCATCTCCCTGAACTCCCGGCTGCATCTCTGTACAGCCAGGGTTTACTGCCGGGACTTCCTGCCTGGTTTAACGCGCTCTGTGTTTAGTGCGCTTTCGTTTTTAAGCCGAGACTCAAGGTTGCTGCTGAAAGTTGAAGGAAACAAGTGGTGAGCTTTAGGTTTCACAGTGGCCCCTTTTCTATCGGGACCTAAAGCCCAATCCTCCCACCACCAGTGACACAGGAGCACGTATAAGACGCTCAGACCTGCTGACCTTTTGAACTCCAACTGAACTTTACAGATCAGGTTGTAGCAGATTTGTGTTAAACAGACAGAAGAACCAGGAAATGAGGCTGGTTAAAGCGACTGTATATAAAGCTAATGTAACACAGCATGATGTTGGATTAACTTTGCAATAGAAAGGAAGAGAAAAGCCACGAACTGAAGAACCTCGACAATAACCAGCATGTCAAACCTTTGAAGTGGAAGCTAAGTTCATCAGATGGACTAATTTCCTGTTAAAAGAACCGCAAACCAGCTCAAAGATCATTTCCTTGATAACTCAGAGTGGCTTTTATTTACTCTCCTGCTTTGTTTGTTTTAGCATAACCAAGTTATTCTCTAAGACTGAAGCCGTAGATGAGCTGAGATCCATCCCTTCCTGAAGCTCCTCCTGAACAGAAAGCAGGTTTTTACCTGTAAACCTGCACAGCAGTAAAAGTGAGGCTGACTCGCTGTTCAACATGACAGAAAGAAACACGAATCTTCTCTCTGAAACCACCTCAGTTTGGTTTAAACTATCCAGCACCAATTAAACGGGTCTTAATTAACTTACTCTGCTTTTTCTCTGTAAAAGTAGCAGAGTTGATGAGTTTTATGGTTGGGAAGTAAATTAGATTTCCTATTTTGAATGAGCAAACTGTTACAGGTTACATTTCCTAAACGGGGATGTTTGTACTTTTAAAATGTGAATTTAAAGCTGCTTAAAATTAGTGTCTGGATCCTGAACAAAAGGAAAGACGAGCTGAACTCTTCCAGCATTGAACAAGAGTTAATGTGCTGCCAGAGAAAGCTGTTGGACTTGTTGGAGCAGACTTCAGGTCCGACCTGCTCTGCTGGGAAAATGGAGGATTTGTCCCGACTCTGAAACTCCTCTGATGAAAGAAGGTTCAAATCTTCCACATCAGCAGCTCAGTCTGTTGGAGCGTTTTAACCCTCTGGCATCATCCTGTCGTTTTGCAGACGGTGTGTTTCTCATTCCACTAACTCCTGAACCTTTCAAGATTTCATAAATACAGAACAATGTTTTCAGATCCTATCGGATGCCTCCTGGGTGATATTCATCATCAGGTCATATTTATCACATCGTACTGTAACTCCTAACAGGCTGGTAAAATAAAACTAAAATAAGATGTGCTGTTTGATACCAGAAAGCTGCATTAAATGCCCTGCAAATAAAACGCGTTTTATCAAACATTTATCAAAACTCACTTCATTCTTACTGATCTGAACGGTCCAACAGGACCAGCTAGATTTGTGTCTCTCTTTGTAAATGAATAATTATTGTATTGACAGAAAGCGGCCTTCTCCTTGCAGTCTCTTGGGTCCGAATGCTTCACAGGTTGCATGTTTCCCAAAACTTGTTTGCATGTTTGAAGTCTCACTGAATATAAAAACAGCTTCTGCCGTTTCTCGCCACCCGTTGGCCTCTGAGGCCGAACGCCGCCGAGTTTTAGACGCACGGTGTCCCAGAACGATTAGCTCTGTGAGATAAATCCTAGCCCTCTGGGATTTCTTCAGGGTCAGAAGGTGGGAATTGCTGAAATTGCTTTCAATGCATTTATTATCAATAGGTTTTATCTGTAAAATAAAAAAATGAAACGGCATAAAGTTGATTCACATGTGTGCAGCGAGGCTGGCAGAGCCCAGGCTGCTGCGTCTCCTCTCTGGGGGCTCTGCGGTCTTTAATCTCCTCCTTGACGGTAAACTGTGGTACAGGCCAGTTTCCTGGACAGTCTGTCACTGGTACTGGTGACATCAGACAGGTTAGTACTTCTGTGCAGGTAAAGAAATAACATCTGCATCTTAATAAAGTCTGTTAGCAGAGAGAAGCAGCAAGGAGTCTAAAATATCCTGAGCTTCACTTCTGACCCCATCAAATGTGCTGAAACCAGAACCTCCAACTGGACCTCAAGCAACTCTTGGACCAAACTGAATGCAGACTTTGGAGCCCAGGGTAGCGGCGGCGGCGGCGGCCGTGTCCTTCGCTCAGCTGTGGAGCTTCAGATCTTTGCTTTAACCGTGACATGAAGTCTGTGTTCAGGACTCTTTAGTGGAGCTACAGTCAGATTATTGAAATTCAGAGCAGGTGTGATGACCAGGATGTGTTGTTGGAGACGTATGAACCACAGAACCGGAGATGCAGCTCATCAGTAGCTTGTTTTTCTGGCGTCCAAATGAGTCCAGTTTACTGTTCTGACAAACCAGGCATTAAAAATCACTTTTTTAAAATATGCATCTTTTTCCACATGATTTTTTTTTAAACGCACAAACGCTCCTTTATATTCTCCCCTTTGTTCAGCGGCTCACTGGTTTTGTTTTTTCCAGCTTTTGGTTCAGCCTGCCCACGTCATGGCGACCGCACCTCATGAAAGATTGAAACCTTTTTAGATTTTCATGGATGGAGGTTTAGTTAACAGCTGGTCAATAATTGATGCTGCAGTGGTGCTTGGATGGACGCTGAAGCATCTGCTGCGTTTGCTTTACTTCCTACCCAGAGTGGTGTTCTTGGTCCAGTACTGCAGACTCACCGAATGAAATTATATCGACCAAATCATCATTTATTTTTACACATTTTAATACAATCTGATCTGATTAAAGAGCAATTTAATCATCTTAAAAAGATGAAGAGGGACGTGATGATTTATAAGCTGCATTTTATTTGGGCTTTTGGAGAGCATGAAGACCGTGGGGTTTATATCGCTCTCTGATTTCTGGTGATGACGCTAAAGGTCTAATTAAACTGCTTTAGCATTTTATCACAACAGCAGAATCCCTCATACGTGTTATTTTTGGGGGGTTTGTTCCAGGCCGAGCTTCATTAGAGCTCGAATGTTTAAAAACTGAGTCTAACTGGATTCGTCTCTCTGTTATTTGCAGCTTTTCAGGGAAGTCCGAATAATGAAGATCTTAAATCATCCCAACATCGGTAAGTGGATCTGTGACGAAACCCTGAAAGATGGCGCTGAAATGGTTCTGAATGCGAGATGTTTGTGTGCGTTTATAACGAGTTTAGAGGTTCGGTCGCTGGTCTAGACATCGTTAGAGCGGAGCTCTACCAGTCAGAGATTTTACCCTCCAATGTTCTGATGACCTGAGGTTTAAGAACGCCAATAAACTAAAGCTAACATGGACTCGCTTGAGCTTCTCTAATATCTGCACAAAGTGTGTTAAACCTTTTTTAATCAGCAATTACTAAATAGTTTTTCATCATAATCAGCGTTTCTATATAATCACCATATCGATGCAAACGGCGCCTAAACCATCAGATCTGGGTCAACAAAACGCCAAATGCAATCAGTACGTTCATTATGATTGAGAGATAAAGTACCAAGATTTCAGGGAATAATAATAAACCTTAGTGGTTATAAGTGATGAATGATTTTTGACAAAAATCTAAATTGAGATCATGTTCAACTAAAATGTTTTTTATTTTGATTTTCCTTTGGACTCGCTTCCAGCCTGTAGATGCTTTATTGCCAAGGTTTTTAAGTCCAGAGTTTGATGTTTCAAGACTTTTCTGTAACCATTGAAGGAAGAAGTCCCTTCCTCTACTTGCAGGCGTGGATCCCTGTGCTTGTTGCAACTTTCCCTTCTTTGTGGCACCAAACCCACATTAAACGTATGTTCTTCTCCTAAATTGGGCGGCTCTAGAGTTTCAAAATTGCATTTTGTTAAATTGCAATTATATTTTAAATGTGATTCATTTCCCAGCCCTTGTAGTTGTATTTAGTTTATACCAGTATTCTTTCAGCTCAGCGGGACGCTAAGCACACATTTTATGAGCGTAGCGGCTCGTTGACTGACAGCTGGGCTTCAGCACAAACAGCGCTTGCACTGAAAGTGTTCAAAGTTATGCTGAAGTTGGAGCAAAACTCTGTTTATTTTAGAAACACATTTATCTTCTTATTTGCACATAAAGGTTAGAAAAGCTCGACGTTCCTCCTTCAGACTCGAGTGCTTGGAAGCAGGGGAAGTTTATCAAGCTGAAACCATCACAGTTGATATTTATGAAAACTTCACTTTTGGAAAATCATTTGAACATTTTTAGTTGAGGTTAATTGTTTTAAAAATGTAATTTTTTTTGTATTTTTAATGTTTTGTTTTATTAAAGACAAAATCTTTTCAACTCAAACATCCTGGTTTATATTTAACATCCACATCTTCCTCCTTTATTTTACCAGGACGCTTCATCTGCTTCAGTCTTAGTTTTCAGTCATTAATGAGATTCTGTGATGATTCCTCTTTGATTTCCTTTCTGCTCGTCTCATAATTTATCGGTGGATGAGCAGGCTGGTGGTGACAGAGAGCTGTCCCTCCTCGTCTGTTTTTTAATATCCCACCTTTTCTATATTTAGCAGAAGTTTTTTTTACACAGGCTTCTATCAGAAAGCAGAAGCATGAAAACCTTTTTTACTTCTGATGTTTTTTCCTCTGCCGTGCAGAGCTTCCATTATCACCACCCACGCAGGCCTGTGCGACATCTTTTTATTCTGTTGTTTGTGAATTCATTTCCTTATTCTTTAGTCCCTGTTCTTCACTATGAATTCATGATTTGTTCTCGTCTTTCCTGTCTGTAGTCAAGCTCTTCGAGGTGATAGAGACTGAGAGGACTCTTTACCTTGTGATGGAGTACGCCAGTGGAGGTGAGACCAAACGTTTACCTACATGTTTGAACCTGAAACTACTTTGTTTTGAGCTTAAATCTATAAAAATTATCTTCCATATCTGCCTGTAAAGTAAACGGCAAGTCTTACAGGATTTTAGTCTGATTAAAGTTTGTTTTAAACCTTCCTGATGCCAGAACCTTTGACCTTTGTTCTGCTCACTCAGCTAACTTTCATCATTGTTTTCTCAGACCGATAACATGAAGTGCTGCTAGTTTTACACCCTGCAGCATTTTAAAGGTTTTCAAACAAGATTGAAGCAAAACAAATGACTGTAGTTAAGTTGCTGCTTATTTCCTTTCTGCATAAATCGGTTCTAATTGCTGCTGCTTTGCTCCAAGAAATTCAATGTTTGATGTAAAGGAGAAGCTATGGTGCTCAAAGTTCACTAACTCTGTGTTTTAGTATCATTTACCACCAAATGTTTCAAACCTCGAGGACCAGGGTCAGAATCGTAGTTTAAACTACAGTTGGGCTTTATGGAAGAAGAAAGGCTAGAAATAAGAAGGCATGTTGCAGCACTCTTCTAATGAATGGGTGGTCAGATCCACTGTCGGCTGCTAATCATGCTGAAGGTCGCTCCATTCAAATGGTGCAAACTCTCAACGACCCGTTTTGTTTCCAGGATGTGAGGCAGGCTGCCTCACCTGTAAATCATCGCTTTTCCTTGGAACCGTGATCTTTGGCCTTTAGTTTGTTCAAGATGTAATGAAGCTTTGACGTATTTAAATTACTGTCAGCATATATATATTTATTTTCATGTCTGTTCTGAGGGTGCACACCCCTGCTTTGGCTCTTCTCTCCTTGAACGCCCCTCCTGGCCTGCTTCATTTTGGTGTGAGCTCAGTCGTTGGCTGTGAGTCGCAGCTCTCAGATGATCGCCTGTTCAGGTCACCTCTGGGCGAGGAGGACGGCTTCATTCATGTGTCGGGTTGTCCACCTTCTCACCTTCAATGATTATCAGACATAGAAGCCGGCGCAGCTGATTTAGATTCGCTCGTCTTTAGCGGTGGGTGTGTAGATGTGTGAAGAGGGGCAGCGTCTGCTGCAGCAGCTTTGTGCCTTCAGGAGGGGCTCAGTTTGGTGGACGGATCAGTTGGCTCACGTCAGTATGCTGAAGAAATGCCCTCAAACCGTGCAGATGGGGGGGTGCTGCACGCCAGCTGCACCAAAATGTTGTTTTATCTGCTCAGCCTTAGCAGTCACATGGGCTCCATCGGTTTCTACTTGTCATCAAACTGTTTCTGCTTCCTTGTCTGTGTTTACAGGTGAGGTGTTTGACTACCTGGTTGCACACGGGAGGATGAAGGAAAAGGAGGCCAGAGCTAAATTTAGACAGGTATCTAACTTTCTCTGCCTGCAGTGTTCTGGTTTCACACCTCTGCTTCAGCCTGTCTGAGGACAGCACTACGGCCACAGTCTAAAGACTGAACAGACGTTTAATCATCTTCCTTCCCCCACTAACAGAAGTCACTGGCCCTGTGCCTAAATAAATAAGCTCAGCGACGTCATTGATGAAGCTTTATGAAACGCAGTGAGCAGTTCCACAAGCTTTTCCTTTTTTAATAAAGACTAGAGATGGGCACTAAAAACAATGAAGATATTCAAAGATGAAAGTCGGATGCTGTACTGGGGTTAAAATGCTTTGCAACTTTCAGCATTTTGTCACGTTTTAAGCCTAAACTTTAGCGTATTTTCAAAGGCTGCTAAAGACAAGTGATGTTCATTTTAGTTTTAACCATCATCTGTAATTCTGTTTGGTTAAATAGGTTAAATGATCAAAGCCAATGAAACTTTTTTCTTTGTTTTTTTCTTTTTTAATCCCAGGAGTTTTGAATATTCTCCTGGATGTTCATATCCAGTTTATATTTCAGTATCATGACGAGCGCACCTGTATCAGAGACATACGCATAGAAGAAGGTAGCCTGTCCTGACACACATCTCATCCTTTCGGCCCGTGTATAAAATATTTGCGCCGTAAAGACGGATTTCGCTCCTTGTTGTGAGAAATGGTGGCGGCAGCATCTTTACTTCAGGAGAGTCAGTGGAGTCTCTCCTAGGAGTAAAACCTGCTAGAAACTAAATGAGACTTTAGACCAAGGTTCAACCCCCAGTAGGAAGATTAATAAATGTTCATAGATTCTCCATTTAATCTGAATGAACCTTGTTTTTTTTAATCAAAGAAATTTCATAAAATATGCTGAAATCTCAAAAGTGCAGCTGAAGTTAAAGTAGATTCTGCCCCCAAATACGACTTTTTCACCCCAGTTTGATTCTGATCTTTTTACCCCAAAAATTCATATGTGGAAGTAAATCGGATTCAATCGGAATGTGAGTGTTTGTTTTTAATTTCAGTTTGAAATGAAGATAAATAAAGATGCATATCTGAGATTTTTCGGAGCGTCAGGAGTCTGAATTATTTTATCTGAGCCTTATCAGACACGGGCAGCAGTCACTGTTAGAAATGGACTCAAACTTTGTTCTGCTAATGTCAGAGAAAAAAAACACCTTTAATTTCAGTTTTCTCTGCATAAGAGATGCAATGAAAACTTTTCCTACTTCCTGTCTTGGGTTTTTTCAGCCAGTAGTAACGTCTGGATCATAAGTGCTACGAAGAACTGCAAAAGTTTGTGACGAAAAACAAAAATGTATCAAACCTGCTGTGAGTGTAGCCATGTTAACTCAACCTGCCACATTCTTAAGATTTTAACGTTTTAAAGATGAACAAACGTGATAAATTATTGTTTCATTTTCTTTCAGCCCAGTTTTGTGTCTGTTTAGCAAATGAACATTTTCTATATTTTGGCCCATTAGAATTAAACTTTAATGGTTTTCCTGAGTGTTCAAGCGGTAAATGTTCAGTACGCTTGTGATGAACAGACACTGCCTGAAGGAAAGCATATTTTCTCACCTTTCTTGTGTCTTAAGCTCCTCCTTCGATGCGTTTTATCTTTCCTGTTGGCGTCGACCACATGGCTCTCTCTACCACATCCTTTATCGCTGCGACACTGTGCTGATCTCTGCTCTTCTCCCTCCTCTGCAGATCGTATCAGCTGTGCAGTACTGCCACCAGAAGCACATTGTTCACAGAGACCTGAAGGTGAGTCCACACAGAAAAAACAACAATCAGCATCATTGAAGAGATGAACACAAATTTAAAAGCAAGTTTTCACCAAACTAAAGTTGAAATATCTTACAGATCATATTCCTTAAAAACCTTTCCGAGGTGCTAATTGTTAGAAATGAACGGTTAGAGAAGCCCTTCAACAGTAGTGGAGCTTAAAATAGTGCAGTACCCCCCCATGCAGGCTAAATCTGTCTGAGTCATTTTGTTGAAAAGGTCAGAGTGGAGAGAGCAGACGTCATTCCTGCGTCTTTAGTTCTATAACTGCAACACTCCGCGCCTTCATACCAAAAACCAGTCCCACTCCGTTTCTGAATTGGATCACTGCGCTTCAGCCGGGGGGGGCGATTGTGGCGCTGCTCACGTGTCGTCCGGTACATCCGCTGGGCTGTTGCACTGCCACTCCCTTTGTGCTCTCCTTGTATAAATATTAATGTTTAGCTGTTTAAAGACGGCGAGCGTTTCTGCTCTGCTGTGTGGTTTCCTCTGTGGAGCGGCATCAGGGATCCGTGAAGAGGCTGATGAGACTGGCGTTCACTGCAGGCTGCTCCGCCTGCTCTAAATAGTAATAAGATGAGGATGTCCTCCTCAACAAGGACCAAGGAGGTGGGCTCTAACCCTGCAGGAGTTACATACCCAGCCTCTCATGGTTTCTGTCCACCCTCCAGCCGTCAGTCTGAGCCGAGGCTGCGTGGATTCCTGGACTTTAAACCCACCTGGTTGATGTCTGATTCTAGGTCACTGAAACGACCACTTTAATTTCCTGTAGCCTCATCAGATCCAGTCAAATTCAGGGTGGGTTCAGTGATGCTGAGCTGACCAGCTCGTGTCTTTTCTGTCAAAAGGCTTCATTAGATTGATCTCCTTTTGTCTTTCTGGGTAATTAATTCAACTTTGAACCGTCTGTGTGTGATTTAATCTATCCTGGATGTTGCACACCTCCCCTAACAATGGAAACTCATTCTGATCGTACAGATTTACTATTCTGCACAAACTGATCTAAAAAAAATAAGCAAACCTTCTTAAAGTGTGTTTGGCCTTAATTTGAGCCGATAAATACACCGAGCTGCCCATAAAATGAGCAAGAAAATTAGACATCATTCCTTTTAATGGATTCATTTTAGCATCTTACTGTGTTCATTGTGACTTTGCCCAGACAGCCTCAACTTGTCCAATTAGTTGTTATTGATCATACAGTGAAAACACTGATTTCAGATCATAATGAGACCTTTTCTAAATCTATTCACCCTTTGACTCACGGGACATTAAAAGCTCCATGGTGGCTGTAAGGAGTCATGCTATAATATGTGTTGTTAGGGAGAAGAACCTTTTATCTGATCCTCACTGTGATTTAACCTAAAAACTTTTGTTTTATTTAGAGGTCCAGCTGTCAGGTGTTTGGCATCCATGTCTAGTTTTTAAAATGCTCTGATTCAACTTTTTATGGAATCCAATTTCTCTTCAAGAACTTGGATTAAACTTGAACTGCATTAATTGTTTTTATTATAAAATCATTTGCTGCCTGGGTTGAATAAATGATGTTCGACATCCTAACAAACGTGACCAGACCTGGAAGCAGCTGTAGAAACACAGTTTGTTGTTCATGCAGCCTTTAACATGACGGCAGGTAGAAACCCGACGTGATCAGATGTTAATCTGCTGAGTGTGAGATCACGGTTTATTTGCTGCACTCTGATAGTTGGACGACATTCACTGACTCTTCACTAAACTGTGTAATCGATGCTGTTTGGAAGCTAAAGTCATAACCGATGGGTTCTCAGCTGATGGTCCGCAGCCTGAGCTGAGGCTCTGGCTGATTAATAACTGGACCGTCGGTTGTAGCTCCCATCGATCACAGGAAGTATCTGGTGCTTGTTAAAGCCACACGTTAATCTCGGTGAGTTAGGAGGGATGGAGCTGAACTACAGACTAGTTGCAGAAAGCAGCAGGAGGTTGAGCTCCTGCCTGGTGGAACATCTGGAGTTTCCTTCCCTCCTTCTACTTCCCCTGACTTTGAACCACCTGCCTTCATATTTGTTTAGCTTTCAGTCTTTGTGTTTCTGGATGTGATTGATGATCAGCGCTCTGTTAGATTTGTTTCCAGATTAGAGATAAATGGGGAACTTTTAAAGTTTAGATAATTTTTTTGTTTAAGACTAAAACTGCAATATTTCGTTTTGTAACGATGTGCAGCATCTAATGTTTTCCCCTTTTGACTTCATCTAAAGGCAGAGAACTTGCTGCTGGACGCAGACATGAACATAAAGATTGCTGATTTTGGCTTCAGCAACGAGTTCACTCTGGGCAACAAGCTGGATACGTTCTGCGGCTCTCCGCCATACGCGGCGCCGGAGCTGTTCCAGGGAAAGAAGTACGACGGGCCGGAGGTGGACGTCTGGAGCCTGGGGGTCATCCTGTACACGTTGGTCAGCGGCTCCCTGCCCTTTGATGGACAGAACCTCAAGGTAGGATTTCCATGCTGTGATTGACCTCACGCTCCAAACATGGCCGCTCATCCTTAGTCTGTTTCATTTCCTCTAATAGATCTAAGATGGTCCCTGATGCCGTCCTTTCTGCTTTTAAGATGAATCTGATCTCATTCTGTCTCATTCATTATATCCTGTTATTAAAGCTCATCACTTTGTTTTTGATCAGATCTTAGCTTCTCCTGGTTTTGTAACCATCTCAGGCTCAATCATCACACCTTCTGCCTGCTGTGCAAACAGGATTCCTGTTTTCCTACCAGGCTTTCAGAAATGATTTTAAACCACTTGAGTTGCTCGATTAAAAGGTTTATAAACAGAAACGTGAGGTCGCCTCACACAGTGTGTTTAATGTGTGTGTCCACGGATTGTTGGATGGAAGTTTATTCTTCAAATCTATTTTAATCTAAATATCAGCTTTAAACCTCCTTGAATTTCAGACTTTTATAATTGTTTTTAAAATCACGCCTGACATTTTATTTGTCCATAAAATATATAGTTTCATGTTTTGTCTAATAGATCCTTGTTATTTATAGCAGACCTATTTTTATAAATCCAGTCTAATCTGGATGCCTTCATATGATCAGTTTATTTAGTTCTTAAGTGAACCAGATGGATTTTAACGCCTGAATTCATTTTCGTTCTGTTTTTTAACCTCAGGAGCTTCGTGAACGTGTTCTTAGAGGAAAGTATCGCATCCCGTTCTACATGTCCACGGACTGCGAGAACCTCCTGAAACGCTTCCTGGTCCTCAACCCTGCTAAGCGTGGTACTCTGGAGGTGAGGGTGGACGCAGAAAATGTAAATATCCTACCTAGCTCTTAATCGTCTCCCTGTAGCACGTTGCCATCTCCCCCCCCTCCTCTCTGCCCGTGCATCATCTCCTCTAACGCCCACAGTGTCCTGTTTTCTCTGTCTATCTGCCCACTGTCCTCCTCCGCCTTTTTGATGTTGTATTTATGAATAATACACTCGAGTTCTTTCTGTGTTGTTGTTTTTTCCAACCTGAACAGTTTTTTGCAGCCAGCTCCTTCCTTTACATCAGACTGATGGAGGAATAGTTTTCTACTCTAATCCAGGCTCATACAGTTGGCTTTTTTAACCGGGGGTTTCCATCATACAACAGTGAATCGTGAAAATGTTTAACAATGTTAAACAGTAATAATTTAGCAGTTTGGTCACATTTTCTGCTGTTATACTGAGTTTAAATGTCACCTTTAATCCTTTTTGCTGTTACCAATGAAAACTTCTTGAATTTCTCACATTGTCGGCTTGCAACAGAAAACCTGCATACTTGTGAAATATCTGAAAAGTGTGGCAGGCTCGTCCTGAAATGATAGATGGAGCTTAATGCAGGACAGACCTGGTCTGCAAAACAACATGGATGATTTTCATGATACTTATAAAACTGATCCTGTGTGAAATGAAAAACCAAAATATATGATGAAATGCGAATCTAGATTAAGGTACAATAATATATGTAGATTTGACATTTTAGATGCTACATTTGATTTAAATTGATTCAAATATGACAGTAAATACACCATTGAATGATAAAATGCAGGATTTAAGTCCTGTTGGATAATTAAAGCTTTTTAAATGTCATTTAAAAAATGAATCTAAAAAATGAAAACTAGCCTCGCCCCATCAAGCGTATGAGAGCGTGAAATGATTTGCTATTAGGGGGTGAAGAGGCTGAGACGTTCGGGAGCCTCCATCATCATCATCATCATCCTCTGCAGATGAGCAGCGACGCCTCCTAAAGGCGCAGAACCCAAAGCCTGGGAGGACGGAGTTTTAACCCACTTCTGGAGAACCACATTCACCCAATCGTTATTTGACACATTTCCCAGGGTTAACGTGTTTACAGAAAGAACAGTTAGCTCCACAGACGAGCTCAGAGCATGAAAGACACGCATCCAGTTAGAAGAGGCCTTTATATTTGAGTTCGGCTTCTGGAAGAGATTGTTTGATGCCAGTCTGTCTCCTCTGGATGTGACTGCATTGACCTGAAGTGGAACAGTAACATCCGTAGCTCAACAGATAGGCCCTTATCCAAACCCCAGAGAGCCCTCCATGAACTGCAAATTAAAGTTAACGCTGCTTCCTAAAGGCATGCATCGATGTGGAGCCAACTTTGACTCGTCTAAATGTGACTGATGTCATGTCTGTTTCTATGATGCGTTCAGTGCTTTTAGTAAAATGTGAAATGCATGAAAATGACTGATTTAAAAAAAAATGTGTGTATTTCTGTGTACGGTCGCCATATTTACCACCTTTCAACATAAGCAATGAATCAGACTTCAACTGTCTCCCTTCCATTTATAGCAAATCATGAGGGATCGATGGATCAATTCGGGATTTGAAGAGGACGAGCTGAAGCCGTACACTGAACCAGAACTTGACATCACGGATCAGAAGAGAATAGGTAAGCTATGAGGAAAAAGCAAATGCTGCTACAACAGTCTTCAGAATATCTTTGCTGCATTTTTAAGTGAGACTTCGTATTGGCTCCGGTTTCTGTCCAGCATGAAGATGTTTAAGTGTGTTAAATTATTGCCTCTGAAGGAGAGGGCATCCATTTTTCAGTGCTAAAGGGCTGAAACATGATGATGAATAAATGAACACAAGCCGTGCTGCTGCATGCAGAGAAAGAGGGAAGCCTTCCCTTTGCATCCTGCATAGAAGCTGGAAATGGAAGGGGAAGCTCTTACATAACAGCAGCCGTGGCTGGCTGTACATCAACATATCTCTGCAAACTCGCCATCGCCAAGAGTATTAATGCATCTGAATTCTGATCATAGGCCCACTTCTGTCAGTAGAGATGCTGTTCATTTTAGGTAGGGGAGAAGAATTTCTTATTTTCTAATGATTTCATTCAAAATCTAGAATAATTCCCAATTTAAGTGAAATAAGTTCAGATCAAGGAACCATTAGAGCATCCAGACAATTTAAAGTTCTCTGTTCAAAGAAACCCAGCTGATTGCATCCAGTCATTGGCGTCACAGGATTCACTCCTCATGGATGAGCAGCTGGCGACAGTAGACATTAGCTAGCAGTGTCATCTCTTGCACTGAGCATGCATCCAGTGACAGTGGAGAGGAAAACACCCTTTTAATGAAGTAGACGTATAAAAGGAACATGGAAGCACCGATCCATAGATACTTTCTATGTTAAAGGAGGTAATTGTAAACTACAGACAGTTGGGCAGATGAAAAGATGGTGCATACAGTTAGTCACAGTACAACCTGAGGCTACAGCTATGTCTAGAAGAGGAACAGAGGTTACCTTGTTTGTCAGTGGTTGGTCCTATCATCTAAAATTGTAGTTGTTGATGGCTGCAGCCCAGCTGATGCTTCCTACGGGATGATGTCATAGCAAAGCAAAGCTGCAGACCAGATGAAGCTGCTATGATGTGAAAAAGCAGAAGTTAAACTAACAAATAAAGCAGAGTGGAATGTAACAAAGTGAGGGGAAGTGGTCCCTATGTCCTCCAGCAGTCTAAGCCTATAGCAGTAGAACTATAGAAATAGCTTTGGATGACTTCAGCCACTCTGACTATAAGCTTCGTCAAAGAAAGTTTTACGCGCAGACTTGAAAGTAGACGGTGTGTCTGCCTCATGGATTGAAAGTTGGTTCCACTGATAAATAAAAGGTCTGCTTTTCCTGCTCTTATGAGACATTAAAGTTTTTTAAGCTGAACTTTAATCTCAGCCCAACTGATTTTCTCAGTAACAAATGAAATTCTAACCAGACATGAACCATTAGATCTGACTGAATAATATCTGTTTAACCTCCACCCTTTGGTAAAAGCCAGCAGGAGTTAAACACTTAAGCACAGATTCTAACATCTGTTCAGTGAATCAACTACTGATCTGAGATCTGCTGCTGAAGCTCCTCACCAAAGAAATTAGCAACAGAACAGCAGGAAGTAGTTCAGCATCCTTCCTCTGACTGATTGGTGGGTCAACTGTCACGGTTGCTAGGCAACAGAGCGTACGCTGAGTGAGGGGTGGTGAAAGCCGGAGAAAACTGGACCTGTTCGAATCCAGAGCAAAAACTCTTCAAGCCTCCTTATTTTCACAGAAGGACCCGGTCCACTTAGAACCGGGTCCTTAGAGGCGCTAATGATGAGGAGCATTAATGCATATGACCAAATGTCGTTTGTTGTTTGATTTTAGTACAACAAACGACAAAAATAACCTTTTTTGTCTGATTTAATCTGTGTGTTTAAAAAAGTTCCTTCTTTATTCATATCAGATTTGTTGAATAGTTTTCACAAGCATCTTTAAAGTCAGAAGCTCGCAGCTTTACAGCTGAGCTGAACTGTGAAGCTGAGAAAGAAGCCGATGTGAGAGGAGCTGGAGGATGAAAGTGAGAAAAAGGAGATCAAGCCAAAGAAGATGGCAGATCCAGATCTGGCTGCTTAGAGAAGCAGAACTCGCTCCTTTCTTTCTGGATTCACAGGAAGCCTGAAGTTACTGAGAGTAAATCCGCTGTTAGTTTCCAGGTGAAGTAAACCTGAGGTCCCCAAAGAGTATAAATGTAAAGAGTATGCTGGTTCACCACTGCTGACTACAGCCTGTGAGACGCAGTGACTGTTGGCAGGACATCTGAACACATCGACTCATTTTGGCACCTTTTACTGCAAGAAGTTCCTGTGCTTTGCTAAATCCTTTATACACTTTGAAGCTTTCTGCAGTTGGTCACAAAACAACCACAAACTTTGATGCTATTTGAGGAGTTTCACATTTTCCACAACCTGTTCACTGAACACAGCAAACTGGGCAGAGGCAACAAATACAAACCATCTGCAGCTCAGAACTTAACCTGGTAAACTTATCCTGCAGGCGAATCTGATTGGTGGATAACTTTGGTTTTATATACATTTTTTAAGCTTCCCTCTTTAGTATGAATCCAGATTGTTTTGTTCTTTGTGTAAATGATTCCCCTGATGTTTTCCTTTCATCCAGATGTGATGGTGGGTATGGGCTATAACCTGGAGGAGATCCAGGAATCTCTGGCCAAGATGAAGTATGATGAGGTCACAGCCACTTACTTGTTGCTGGGCAGGAAAGCCTCTGAGGTACAAACACGGAGCTTTATTTCTGCTTGGTCCTGCCATGTGTTGACTTACTATACATGTTTAAATCTTAGTTGGATCCCAGTGACTCTGCTTCCAGCAGCAACCTGTCTCTGGCCAAACCCAGACCCAGCAGTGAGCTGAATGGGCAGTCACCGTCGCACCTCAAAGTGCAGAGGAGCGTCTCCTCCAACCACAAGCAAAGGCGGTACAGTGAACAAGGTGAGCAGACTGCAGGTCCTTTTCTGACCCCTGAGCACTAATGCCGAGTCAAATATCACTGCCCCCCCTCTTTAGTGCAGAGATGTCTGAAGGAAGGTGAACTAGTCCTCCTCCATCTATGGCAATGACCTTTATTTTCCTTTTTGAATGTTTGAAAACTGCTTTATTATTAAGTTGCATCAAATCTTTTCCTAGTATAACTTCCTGTTATCTGTTACAACCCCACCCTAAAATTCCTAAAGTAAATTCTGGCACTGGGCTTTAACATAAAACGAAAAAGTAATCCGA
>JAUZNJ010025890.1:0-16726 GCA_034780135.1 Jordanella pulchra | reverse complement strand
ACTCCTTTATTGCAATTGAGTAAAATTGTTTGATTTGAGTCTGAAGAGACATTAAAGAAAAAAGTTTGTGGAAGTGCACGTTATCGTCATTGTAAGCTTTACTGTTGTTTTCTTGTTAGTTTGCTGTCTTTAGTTCTTTAACCTTTTTTAACACTTCGGAACAGAAAAAGGTTTATAAACCATTCCCCAAAATTCAGAGAGAGGATGTCCATAATATGCTTATACTAACTTGAACAGCACCAGTTACAAAAATTTTGCCAAAGTGGTTTTGACAGCAAAGACAGAAGAGAGGTCACCATCTTTTTTTAATTCTATGTTGGATCAGGTGTTGGGTGCATTTAACTCTGAGGTTACATGTGATATTTACATCAAGCTTTTTATATTTAACAATAAATTGCAGGGATGACAATTGACCCCAGCTGAAACATGTTTCATAAATAGGGGAAGAAAACATTCAGCATCTTGTGCAAAAAAAGTCTTGAGGTGGTTTTTATTTCTTTACATTTTGCAAAATTTCTTTCATCTCTGTTTCTGTCTTGAACGGAGCTGCATTCACGCAAATTTTCAGTGTCGTGCCTAGCAGTGCTTATTTAAAGGTTTTTCTACCTCCATTAAACCCTGATCCTGATCATTCGGCATAAATCATGAGAAAAACTATGCCAACTAGGAAAGCACTCGGAGAGCACAGACCTCCGCCAAGTAGCTGGTTGTTTGTTTGTCTGTTTGTTTTCAAAATAACTTGAAAACACGGATGTAATAAATGCCATTATTAAAATAATCTACACTAAAGATGTTTCACAACATGGATATACTTACAATATCATATGAAAAACAATTAAGTTGGATACTGTAACTTGTTCTTTCTGCAGATTGTTACAGAAATTGACTGACAAGTTGTATTTCAGCAAAAGGGAAAACCTTGTTCTCAAAGGAAAACAATTGAATGAAACAAAATCGCCTTAAATTTTGTTTTGCTTTTTTATTTATTACATATTAATCGGTTCTTTATTTTTAATATATTGTTTGCTTGGCTACCTGTTAGTACTGGACATATTATATTCAAACTCATACTTGTCATTTTCCTCTTAGAGTTTCCACAGATGCCTCCTCCAGCTTTCTGGAAGAAGCCTAGCAGAGAAACATAGTCCCTTCACTCTGTCCATCTGGCTAACTCCCATTGAGACCTGTCTGGAACAACTCTCAAGGGAGGCGCCCATGGGGCATTCGACACAAATCCCGAGGGATTCCTCTCGATGTGAAGAAGCAGTCACTGTACTCAGTCCCTCTTAAATGGACTCCTCGGCCTCCTCAGCCTACCTATGAGGAAGTGCCCTTCCATGCTGCAGAGGAAGCTCATTTCAGCCACTCTTTGCAAAAAATGAAATTAAAACACTAAATCTCGCATAAAAACAGTTGCAATTATTCTGAAAATGTGGTTGTTTAAAGTTTGACATTTAAATAAGTAATTAACTGTCAAAACAAGATACATTATCTGGCAGTTGTAAATCTTTAGTTTTTGGGATTTTTTTAAACGTGGAAAGAACCAAATCATTTGCAGTGCTTGTGTCCAGGATCTCTTGCTTACGGCCATAACCCAGATTTCATGACTATAGGCGAGGGAAGGAATACGAAGCAAATGTTTTGCCTTTTGGTTTAAGTTCTCTTTTCTCTACCTTGGACCATTGCAATGTAATTTAAATGTAAGAACAAGGTTTATTTGAAGTCTCAGTAACAGGAATTGTATATATCTTTCTATATTTATAGTTCCCATAAAAACTTTGATACCTCTGGTAAAGGGGTGAGGAAGAGTAGCTGAACAAGGGGGATAAACAGATTGCTTCATCTTTGGTCAAAACTTCCTTAGGTGTTGTGTTGTCCTCACTGCAGTATATATATATATATATATGTATATATATATATATACATATATATATATATATAGAGTATATAAAGCTTCTTGCCCACTGAAATTAGCGGTTAACCCTGGGCTAACCCAGATTTTCAAAACCTGCTACCAATCGGCTTTTGACAGCCAAATGGTGAGTCTGATCCCTCCGCTGGCAAGCTGCGTAGCCATTGTGGCGCCACCACTACGTGTCTGGTGACAAAATCAGCGTTGATGCTGTCACCAGTGTGACAGAAAGTTAACAATGGAGAGCAAGATGTGTGAAAGCCATGAATTACTAAGTGTTCTTTCTTTATCTGTACAAATTTCTCTCACCAGCACTACGCCGTGTTAAGCAAGTATAAGCAGAGTTGTTTCAGCTTGTTAGATCAGACGCGACTGGTGTGTTGATGTCTGTTTGTTGCGCTCAGTGGTATCACGTAAATTACTGGGTCGACCTGGCTCTGATGTTCCAACTGTATGGTGATTTACTAGTTTAACCCGGGTCGCTTGCCGAGTCGTTTCACCTTGTTTGAAACGGGTCAGTGAACTTTTCACACTACCACTAAAATGATTGTTCCTGAGTTTAAATGGGTTTTTTGGCCAGCTGGAAAAGGTTACAATATATACATTATATACACATATAATATCTGGACAGATATTACTGATTGAATGTTCTCTTCAATCAACTAAAAAAAAATTATCCAGTTAAAAAAAAATCCAGTGACACTGTTTCTTCTTTTGTTTTTTTTTAAGCTACATGTGGTGATTTTGTTTTAATTAATTATTTATTAGAAGGAGATTTTTTTCTTTTTTCCACTGATGAAATTAAAGATTGAAATTTTCAAAAGATAAATGTATTTTTGTTTACTCGTGTCTACCTGTGTGCTAATGCTTGTGTCCAGCACTGTAGATTCTTGCTCCTACGGTTATATTTAACCAGGGCAGTCATGAGGGAGAGATGTAACTTCTCAGAGCCGTGTGACACATGTAACTCGGTTACCAATAGTCGCACATCCCCAAGTGTTTTTCAGGCCTGTCTTCAGGGCTTTATTTTCGTGAAGCTGTGAAGTTGCAGGTCTGAGAGGTTCCCCTGGGGCAGAGGGGAACCTGAGTCACAGCCAAAGACACAGACATTGACAGGGAAAGTCACAGTCCTGTTTTAGAACTGGCAATCTAACATGATGCTGTGAAACTATTACACTTTATTATTTATTCACCATAGACATGTGTCTTGGCTGAGGAAAGGGGATTGACAGTGTAATAAAGAGAGAAAACTCTGCTTTATCTTCTACTCATTTTTTATTATCAATATATCTACAATTCTTTAATTTATCTGCCACTCACTGTCAGTCCTGCAGCAACTCTTTTCCATCCACTTTTCTTAATCCATCCCTCTATCCTGCCTTTCTTTGAAATATTATGACTCACTGGCTGTGATCTTTGTGAGCTGTCCCCTTTAAGTCTATGTGTCTCCTGAATACAACCGCAGAATGGTACATCACTTCTATTCTATGTAATTTCCTGGGCTTTATAAGGTGCATTTACTCACCCTACAATGGTGAAAACTTTTCTTTTCTGCCGAGCTGTGAGACTCTGTCATGGAAACCATTATCTGGTATGGGAGAGGGCCAACATTAGACCTTAAGGTTTCTCTCCTTATAAGACAAAGGCAGAATAAACTTTCCAGAATTGTTTGAATTTTAAGACCATAATAAAACAAAAGTGCGTAAGAGATGTAGGGTCTTAGATCATGAAGTTATGGAGCGATCCATCATGAAGTGCTTTTCCATGGCAATAAATATTACATGTTTTGAAGGGTAGTTTTAAACCAACCAAATACATCTAGGAAAGAAATTAAAACAAGTTATAATAAAGTATAGGAAATCCTGTCAGACAACAAATGTTCTTTAATATAATTCTCCATTAAATCTAAGCCTGTATATTACTTGTACACTATGTTACATACCAGAAAAGTTTAATTACTCTCCTATTTTTGCTTATGTTTCCCAGTCTTATTCACTCTTGGTCAGTCAATAAAAAGGGGCCAATAAATCACTTAGTAGTCCCTGCGAGTCTGGGGGCATTGGTGTTGGATTGAGTTGTCCTACCAGCACAGCTGAGTAGACATAACTCCCAAAGCCCCCCTTAAAACACACACACGAAAAATACCCGGAATAAAATAACAAAAAACTTTTTCTACCTCCCTGACTTTAAAAAAACCAACATGGTGAAAATTACATTTCGGTTAAGGACTGCAATAAATCTCAGCCAAACGCTACAGCAGAAGTGGAATGAGGGGCCCTCCATGGTGGCTGCAGTTTCAGTGATGTGGATTAGCTGATGGAAAGAGGGAAGCCATATAAGACAAGATCAGTCTTTGCACTGCATAGATGAGGTGTTGGCTGAGTCACATAGATGTTACAAAGCTGCAAAAGAGATGTACAAGGAAGTGGCTGAGATTTGCATTCGGATAAGAAATGTCTTTCTTAATCTATAATGTCTAATTTAGTAAAATAATTCTAGGGGAAAAAACTGCTTCAAGTCACCGCTTGTGGCTTTAATTCTTACTCTGTAGAAATACCTGATAAAAAAAATCAGTTTTTTTGTGACCATTATCTTTTAGCTTATTATGTGTTACTGTAGTGTGTCCACACAGTCGCTTCTTGTTAGTTTTTCAGTTCTGGTGCCTGTTTGACAGGCACAACCTCTGCACTGCCATCAGAGTCTCATTAAAACACATCCACAAATCTGTCAGCAATCACTGCACCCTGAAACATTTGGTGCCACTCACAAATTAGCGGCAAGAAAGGCTGTGTTTACTATGTTAGCTTTTCATTTCTCAGTGCATACCCACAAAAATAAATAGTGGTTGGAACCTTGTTTGTTACAGCAGCGTTCATATTTATTTTGCCATTTAAATGTTACAAAAATGTAGGCATTGGAAGACACGATAATGGAGTCCAGATTTTTGCTTTATTTAATTTGTAGCTCTGCAGTGTCATTTTATTTTAGATTATAGCCCTGCATAAGCTGTGCTCTTTGTTTCTCTCGGGTTACACTGAGTAACAGTGTTGTGTCTCAGTCATCTGGATGTGCTTTGCTGTCCTCAACTGAGCACACTTCTTATTTGCGTCATTCCCATCCTACAGGCTTATGATCATGTGGTTTATCCACTTTGCCCAATCACAGAAACAGTTAAGTGGACCATTTGCATGCAAATGTAGGGAAGTCATTTAAAGTTCCCCATATCTTTTGCAAGCTACTGATAGCACAGGGATACATGCAAACCTATAAATAACTCAAGTCTACTGGTTGTCTGTTTCATCATTAATAAAATTTGCAGGTAGAGGTCAGATTGGTAAACTGTGATTACTTGTACAAAGTACAGGATTATTTTCTTCCTTTGAAATTTGAAACCACATGTACATTAAAATACACCAGTTTTGAACTGAGATGCACATATGGAAGGAGTTTGCCTTTTCTGTAAAACTTTTGTTATCATTCATTTACAAGCAAAACACACAAACCATATTGTTACTGAAACAAATAGAAATTCTGTGTTTCCAACTATTTATCACTAAAGTCAAAATGGGGCTCTGGGAATGCCGTAACACTCAACGTCTCTATATTCGAGAAGCATAAGAAAACTCTCTTTTAATGTCTTGATTTTATTGATAACACTATATTTATCATTTAGTGATTCAAACACTACTGAACAGGTTAGTTTGATCAAGTTTTACAGTTGAAGGATTATTAATGATAAAATTTAAAGAAACCATCAAAAGAGCAAATAAACTCGTACAGTTTGTCACTCACAGCAGTCTTCTTGGATCTTGTCAAATTTGAAACGAGCCTTTGTGTTTTTATTCAACCCTCTCCCCTCGTTCTCCATCACCAATTTCATTGACAAGGAACGACAAAATATTTTTATCTTTATTAAAAAAGGTCAAAAAAGAAAGTTAGAGAATTCCTTTAGTTGTTTGTTTTACATAAGAGAGTTATAAGGTAGTATTTAAGTTTTCTCCCATTTGTCAGGGTTTTTATGTGTATGCTAACCGTTTAAAGAAATGACCTATATTTGCTTTCTATTTAACTTTTTTATTTTATTTTCAGCATATGTCAATTCATCTGACGGGTAATTTTGCAGCCTGAATGCAAACATTTTTTTCTCTTTCAATTAACAGTTTTATTGTGTCTCTTTATTATAACATCAGTTGCCTTGTTGACAACAAATGTCAGTTGTCGTAAGTGTACTTTGGTTTTGTTAGTCATAATGGCTGATAACCAGTAATAAGGCGCTGCTGTTAATTCTGTGGAAAAATTGTTTCTCTCATACCAAACAACTTTCCCATGCGAGAAACTCCACCCAACACCAGGTGCTGGTAGGTCTAAAATGTTCTGTGACTCATAAACTAATTACAGTGATCGCTCTTTGAGTGTAGAAGAGTAACAACATAGGCAAAGAAAGACACATCAGTCTCATAAATCAAACTGACAATACCAGATACAAGATGGTACTCTATGTCATTTCAAGATGTAGGCAATTATCTGATAAGATCAGGGTGAGTCGCCGTTGATTGAAGTATTTTTAAGTTATAACTGATACTGGGTTTGGCTTCTTATGTGTGTTTTCTGTTTACATGATAACCTAAAGCCAAAGATATAAATAAGTGATTACATTACAAAAGGTGTGTGCTTACATCTTTTTCCTACATCAAACGACATGTCCAAATTCCAAACGTTCTTCTTTAATTAGTATTGCAAAACAGTACAGACTAGGCTGTTGAACAGACGATTAAAAGTTTTTTAAGTTACACAGTGTTCCTATCACAGCAATAATATATATGTAGATATTCAGCTGGAAAGAAAAAAACCCTAAAAATGGACAAAAGTACTTTAATCATGGTTAAACTAAAAATGTAATTCACACACGATCAGTTGATACTTAAGTATGAAAAAAGTGATGTTGATGTAAAAATAATGCATTCCATTTTGTCACATTTAAAGACTGTAGCATTTGATGTGATACACATACCTTCAAAAGCAGTCTGTCTGCAGCTTATTAGCTTTCATTAGTTTTGGAATACTTGCATCAATATATAATTAAGCAAACGTAATCAAGAAATATAGCTTATCAGCAGTTTAAGGATGATGATACACCATGGTACTGTCTTGTATTTTGATCATTTTTATCAATGAGTTACCTCCAATTACAGATGATCTTTTTAGCCCAAAAAGCAGAAAGAAGAAAAGAAAAGCTCCAGAGTTTAACTGAATCTTAGAATAATGGCTACCAGTGTTAAAAAAACAAAAGGTCTGTGAACTGGATGGTTTCTTGTTTCAGCAACTCATTATCCAAATGAAAATAAATACTGCCAGACTTCTCTCTCTCTGATTACATAACAAGTCGGTAAGAAGTTATTTGGAAAGAAATATCAGCTATAAAGAGGAACATATGTAATATTTGTTTCCCTCAAAAAACTCTATACAATACAATGACATCCTGGAATACAGACTGTACTCACCATGACCTTTTTGTCAATATTTCTTTCCACATTTTGCAGGTGGACAGAAATCTTCACATGCTTATGCCTCAGACTGTAATTAAAAAGGCCAGTTTATCTAACAGAATCATAAAATTGCAGCAGAAATGGCTTGTGAGACTTAAAAAACAGAAAAAAATCTCAAAGCACCTTAATAATAATAATAAACTGTATCCTGAGTTAACTTCCACCATATTCTCAAAAGACACAGAGTATCCAAAGGTGGAGGAAATGTAGAGTAGATTGATTTCCTTCCCAACATACAACTTTTTGCAACACTTGGACCAAAAAAAAATTATTATCTTGTAGAGAAGCTCTAGATGATTATTCATATCATAATCGTTTAATAAATCTGATTACATTTGTTTTATTTTTCTCCTTTAATCCCTTACATTGAGCCCTCCTGAAATATTTTAAAGTCTCTGATAACCTAGCAGTGGGATATAGAACATCGTATTCATTGTGCTGCTCTGTTGCTTCTTCTACTTTATTGACATTATTAACTTGGAAAAAGGGGAAAGTAAAGAAGTTGTAAAGGAGGAAAACTGCAGGCTGGGAGTTGATCCCTGAGGATCTCGAAGCAGAGGCCCTAGAATAAGATTAAAGAGTCTGCTGAGGAACACCTGTCTGTCACAGACGGATCCCCTCTTACTCTGTCCCAGATGGATTTACGGTGTAGTTGGCCCTGTAATAACTTCCTCCTTCATCCTCCCCATTAACACTAATGTTTTTTCTTTCCTGGCTTGCTGTGTTGACCTCCTTCCGCAGTATTCCCTTTCCATGCACATCAGGAATTCTGTTAAGGGACTGGATGGTGCTGGAGAAGGATAAACAGTTTAGTTGGATAACCAGCTGTGTGCCAGCAGAGCACCGTGAAGAATGGCCCATTATCTTCCACACACTCCTTCATTCGCACCCCAAACTCAGACCCTAAGAAATTAGGCAGATAGATTCTGGTAAAACCATCACTCATCCTAAAACACGCATGTGTTCTTCTCCAGCACATACCGACTCCTATCCACACACAATTGCTTATTTTGAATGCTTCCTGAGGAGCTCTTTTCCCTTCGCTCCCCTTGCCTTTACACACACCAACAGGGGGGCCAAGAGCCTTCATGCCATGTGTCACTGCTTCTGACACACAGGACTAAGCAATTCATTAGAGCGTGGGTCGAATCATCCCAACACTTAGCCTTATCTGCCTGCTCTCAGTCAGCCAGCCTATTGAAGAGCGGCTGGACGCCTCTCACTGTCGGTAGGATATGAGCAATTAGCAAGAAAGACCTTTTAGAACTGCCAGCTGATTTGCGGCCAGTTTTCTGCATACGCCTGTAATTCACTCTGACATTTCATCTCCTCACTTGTCAAAGTCTTTATTGTGTATTACCACAATATAAACAATAACGATGAAGTAATAATCAAATCGAAGGCAATATAATCATTTTGCTTTCCCCAGCGCTGTTGTCCACAGGTTGAACCTGTGGGAGACGGCTGAGAAGTGAAGGTTCTTGTGCGAAGTGGAGGTCTCCGGAGAGTTAGCTCCGTCAGCCTGGGGGGGGAGTCTTCCCAAGTCAGCCCAGGGGAAATAGATGACAGTTACACTAGCCTCTGGCCAATTAACTGTCATTCTAGCTGTTGGTTTAACTTGCTGACCTTACCTCTATGCTGTTGTTTGTCTTATCATTTCCGGAATAGAGGGCCTCATCTGTGTATGTAAAGTAGAGCAGTGACCTTCAGGGAATAGGAGCAAAGGTCACAGTTCATCCACTGTATTTCTTTTGCGTCACAGCAAATATGCCAAGAAATCTTCTGGGAATTTCAGGGTGTGGAGAAAATGGAGTCCTATGGGACCAAAAGAGAGCTTTCTGTTATTACTTCCAATTACTTCCCAATCTCCCGCTCTATCTACCTGTAAAATGACATTAGATATGCCTGTTCTCATGGTCCTTTACACATGAAGGCTGCGCTTCTTAGTGATGAGGCCCGTGGGAATTCAAGGTCCATTTTGCTTGCCCTTAGAGTCATCAAGTAACTCAATGCATCCACAATACAGATGATTAAAGTTATTTTTTTCTTTTTTTTTTTAAATTACAGGGTTTTTGTCTTGGATAAAACTTTTCGACATCGGTGGGAGGAAACTATGCAGCTCCCACATTTGTCTGTGGCCAGTCATGGGCTTTAGGCTGATATGTGAATAAGGGTACAGTTCTAGTAAGCACTGCTGTCTTAGCATGACAACAGAAGGGGTGGGTAGCACTCTTCCCTCAGCAAAGGGAGACAGTGACACAGCACCCACCCTTCTCTGCCTGCCAGAGTGCCACTTCATTGTGACCAGTCGCTACTAAAGGACAAAAACCTTGAGAGCCGACACAGCTGGAGATGGAGGGGAGCATTCATACTTGATGCTTGGCTTGTTCAGACACTTTTCTATGCTGTGTCTCACAAAAGCTTACTTCCTAATTCCCATCCTGTCCGTGACAAGAGATGGATAGACAGCTTTACCATGTACTGGCTTCAGTTTTTTCCAGGAGGAGATGTTATTGGCGATTCTCTTGTATAGATATTACAGATCTTTAAATGAGCTTACGTTTTTTAGGATTTTATGTCAGGTTTTTTTTTTTTTTTTTTTTTTTTACGAAAAATAGACTTACTATGATTAGGATTAAATATCTTCAGATTCCAACCATAAGATAATATTCATTTTAGGTTCAACACTGCTCCTTTTATTGTTATGCTATAGTGTGACTCCATAACATCAAACTTCTTTTAACATTTGGACAATTATTTTCATTATCTCAACTAATTTATTGAAAAATAATGGTTTTCATATATATTTAATATTAATTGAACCTTTTTTTGCTCAAATGTAAACAGTCAAAGAGAAAGTTAATTAGCAAATCTTATACTTTAAAAAAATGCAGCAATAAGCAAAAGATGATTAAATCCAAAACCTTAATAGCTCCATTTGATATAAATAGGAAATATCTACCTATTATCAAACCCTAGAAAATTAAATTCATTTTGGACATAAAACCTTTCAGAATAGGATGATTAAGTCTCTTTTTGTATGCATTTTTTTAGTATTCCTCTCCACAATTCCAGACATTTAACTAATATATAATTTTATTCAGCATTATCATCGCCTCTTATCCTTCTTGCAGTGCTCGTGCATCAGGGTCACATGGTACTTGTGCTTATCTCCAATGGTCTATGACAGAGTACAACCTGGACAGGTTGCAAGCCAAACAGCCATACAGAAACACACACTAACATCTAAGAGCAGCTAAGGGTCAGCAATTAACCTAACAGTCATATTTTTGCCAGAGAACCCAGGGTTGAACACGGAGAACGTGAAACTCCATGCAGATCCATCCCTAGGCCTTCTTGTTGCAGGGCAACAGTGCATTGAACTGCCCTAACCGTGCAGCCCGATTTTTCTGAAGTTTAGATTTGTAACTATCCCTCCAAGTACAAGGGTTTTTTTTTTATTTTGAAAAATATATAAATACAGTTTAAAAATCCTTCATTGTGTTATTTATGCATTACCAGTGAAGTACTAAGTACAACTAATTAATGCGACTTCAACATATGCAATCAAAATTATTTGTTATTATTATAGATAGAACCATTTATAATTATTCGTAATTCTTCTTTTGTGTTCAAAGTGGGCCAGTTTAAGTTTATATTGATTACTCAACACAAGAAATAATAAATACTGTATGTATACATCAGATAAAAACACGTGGAACCGTAAAACATGTAGAAAAGAATTGCTTCAAAGTGTTTTAATGCTGAAAACAGTTATTTTCAGAGAAAAAAATTAGACTAATATGTTCTTATATTTGCATCTAAATACCACAGTTGTTATGCTGTGTTTTGTTCTGATTGGTTTTGATATCATTTAATTACCAGATAATGTGAATTCTCAACCATCACATATATCTTCATTGTAATATAAAAGGTTTTAAACCAAACACAGAGGCCTTCAAAACACATATAAGTAACACTTAGTACATTTAGAGATTTTTTTTTTTATTATTTAAATAACATTTTGATATATATTTTTTTAGGATATTTTCATCAAATAATGAGATATTTCTCTTGCCGATCTAGAAGCTATGGTCTAAAGTGTCAAAATTTTCCCTAAAGTGAGTAAAATGTCAATAAATTCTCAGTATATCCATTCCATTTTATCTTCAGCTAGCAACATTGCTGCCATTGTTTGCTTACAGTCTTTCAGTGTAGTGCCTTATGGTAGCTTCTCTGAAGTAGATGACTTAGAAAAGGATAGAGAGTTGACTGAGAATTAACTTTAGCCAAGCAGTCTTCTTTTTGATTACATTTAGATCCTTAATACAGAAAAGGCCTCAATCTTTTCTCATGCAACTACTGAATAACTGTCTCTTGCGTAGCCAACACCAACAAAACAGCCGTATGCATGAGAGCCCAACAAATGCACATGTCACACACATACACACTGATAGCAGATGCTTCCTCGTCTCTCATTTGCATGGCAATGCCATTATCTGGCTGTGAGGTGTCACACTGGAGTGGCTGACAATGTTTCTTACAAGTTTATCTACGCACAAAAAAAGTTGAGAAGAATAGAGTTCTTCCTCTACCTCCTCCTTTCCTGGCTTTAGTCTATATTCTTTTAAAATCCCCATGGAGTACGACTAAGAAGTCGCTCAGCCTTATCCTGCATGATAGACTGGTAAATTTATTATTTATACCCCTAGTAAAGCCTGTGGTAAACACTTTGTCTAAACATATAGTTACTGTTTTAGCACTGTGCCTTTCTCAGTCCCTCTTCAATATATTTCCCAGCCTCTGTTCTTTTTTTTTTCCATTCACCTTTTTTTTAATATAAAATGTGTTTATTTTTACTGAATTTGTTATAAATTACCATAACCAAATATACTCCTGCAGTCTTGGCGAGGCCTTCCTTGGAAACAGGATCCCTGCTCTCAGTGGGACTAACTACATTAAATAAAAAAATACAAAGGTTGAGCTGCTTGTCAGTATTCATTAATAGTAGCGGATATTGGATTCTGAGCAGACACATTACTGTGGACTTTCAAGCGTGGTAGTACGTGAGGACTACTGGGTGAACTAAAGACAATCAATAACAGGGTTTACAACTTAGACACTGGTAGGCATCATCATTACACAGCAAAGCCCTCTCACCTGCTGTTATCGACTTCCTTTCAGGTTTACAAGTCTTGTCTGGTGATGTCATACACTATAGAACTGCTTGTGTGTGTCTGACTTGCAGCAGCAAAGCAAACAGAACCCGTCTGGGTCACGCAGTAATGAGCCGGGATTCTGAATAGCCCTATGTGTGGTATCCATGTTTCAATAAATCTCTGTGTTGCCGGTGGTGGGGTTGCAAAACGCAGTAAGGTGATAAGTCGGTGCTGCTGTGTCCGGCGCTTGGAAAAGTCTCCGCTGTATTGTGCTGATAAGCAGACACAGTGTCGAAGTGGATAAACCGTTTCCTGAACAGGGTTTACTGCTAACCAAACAGCACATAAGTTCTCTCCTACAATGATGAGTCGGGAAAGCTTTGAATACATATAAATTATTCTTTGCATACATCTACTGGTATGTTGATGATTTATCTTTGATGATCTGCTCTAAGTCTTTAAGGATGAAGGTAGTCCTTGACATGACCCTAATCTTCAGGACCCTCTGAAGACTTTCTTTCAGATCTCTGAAATGCGTGGCCAGTTTAGAATTTTCTATGTCTTCCCGTCAGGTAAAAAATGAATCATAAAACTGTAATGAACTAAAGATTACTTTAAATCTACATCTACAAAATGTAATGGGTAACTTTGCTCTCAAGTATATCTTTATATTTATTTACATAAATGTCTTTTGTCTCCATTTTCAACAAATCATGAAAATATAATGTAGATTATTAGGGAATGGGAAATGTATGTCATAACAAATTAGTATTATTATTTTTATCATTCATTATTTTTTAATCATGATTATGATTATTATTATCATTACTTGTAGTAGTAGTAGTAGCATGTTGTTCCAGAAGAACATTGGACTAGACAGAAATAAAAAATATAACTAGTTGGAGAAAGTGTCAGATTCAAAAATAGTTTCCTCTTGTGTTTTTTTTTTTTTCTGACATTTAATTTGTGGTAAAATGACTGAATATAAGAATATTTATTGAAGAGACAACAGAAGGAATGTTTATATTACACCCGACTGTTCATGTAATGAGGCGTTAGCTTTTCCCATACTTCGTGCTTTTATCAGAAGTAATTAAAAAAAAGTTATATAAACGCTATATTTATATACACTACTTTAATCTTCACTCTAGAACTAAGAATATTTTGCTCTACATACATTTTTAATATTGATGTTCATGTTTAGCAATAAATTAAATGAATGTAAAACTGAAATTATACATCTATTATTTATCCTATGAGATGTACTGAAGTGAAACTAAATAAATGACAGAAAAATGTAACATTGTGATTAACCCAAGTTACACTTAAATACACTGTTTGCTTATCAGCCAATCCCAACTGAGACATCCAGAGAAATACAGCATTCAGTCATATTTCTGATAATAGATTTATTAAATGTTTGGAGGTTCCCAAACCCATTTCATTTAGCTGTAAACGGCTAACAGAAATCACATTCAAATAAGGCTCCCATATTATCCCTGAGAGATGTTTTAAAGAGTTTTATATTGGCACAAAAGAGAAAAAGAGTTCATAAAAAGCCGGTATTGTGTAGCTCTCATACAGAAGTGATGGATAAAGCCTATTGGTGGAGGTGAAAATGAACTCAAACTAAAGAGGATGTGAAAGAGAGAGTGGAACAGCTCTGGTGATCATCCTAAGACTTCCTGTGGACCCCCCACCCCCTCCATCATGCCTTTCTTTACATTACCATTATTAAAAAGGAGAGGACTCTTTTAATAAAGTCTATTAATCACACCAAGGGAGTCGGTCCATCGCTTCACCCTCTTGCGGGGGGTTCTAATCAATCAAGCCTGTTGTTAATGTATTCATGGGAGTTGTAAGAAAAGGACTTGTTTGACAGTGTTCCAAGGAGGAAGAATTTATTAAGTCCCCTTCAGGAGTGAGGCAATTCTGAGGAGCAGTGAATGCACCCCTTCGTTCACCCCACCCTTGTCCTCTCTCTGCCTGCGACCGGGAAGAAAAAAGGTCTTCATCATGTATGAAGTCTATACAAATATTGGAAATGTTCAAAATATGTCTTCTCATTAACAGCGATGAGTGAAAGCCAGACTATTGGCATTTGTCAGATGTGCTCGGAGTGTAAAGACACTGTTGTACAAGGCCTCTGCTGTGTTGGGCGATGTTGGGACATCACTCTCCTGCTATCCTCTCAGAAGCTGGAGAAAATGTGTCTTATTAGTTCACACGAGGTGGTGAAATTCTGTGCTACACCGCTGACTAATGTACAAAGCTGAGAAAGCACAACGCTGATGGTTTTTGCTGGGCCTCTGTCGGTGGCGTGTGAGTGGAGAGGGTGTGGAGAGGGGACATGAGGCTGGTAAAATCATGCAGCTGTTGGAGGCATTCATGAAGCCCAGGCTTTTTTTTCCCTTTTTTTGGAGCTGCTGTTGCTAATCTTCACAGGAAAAAAACAATGCTATTTTCAAAATGACCGCATACTAGAAAAAAAACAACCCCCCTTTTCAAGTAAAAATATCTTACAAAAACTATTTTCATTTGCTGCATAAAATGTCCCAAACATATACGTGTGGGGCTGAAATCTGCTTTATAGGGGAGGGGGCTGCATTCGCTTTGTGCTCAGGAGGGACTGAAATAAGGCTCCACTTGCCTTCAAAGCTGCATTTCCATAATTGCCCTGTAACTCCGGCCTGTGTGAGGGATCTGAAAAGACTGAGAAAAGCACAATCTTTCAGCTGAGTGAACGGCAAAAGCTCCCCCCCACACACACACTCTCTCTCTCTGGCCTGTGGCCCCCTTCGCCACTTGTTGCCTTTCGAATGCAGTAAAAGAATTCCTCTCCCTAACCTTCATCAACAAAAGGCATGAAATCAGTGCCCTCCCTCTCCCTCGCTTCGCCCTGGAGAATGTCACTCCTTCTGAGTTCTTTTGTCCTTTTTTTTTTAACCTAAGGAAGCACAACAACTCTTCTCTCTGTGCTCTTTGGCAGTTCTTTAGCATGTTACTCGTGCACTTTCCTTTGGATCCTCAATAATTCATGCAGTATAAAACATGGAGGAGACACCAAATGTTTAGAAAGGGTAAAAGCAACCTCCCCTCTTCCATAACAAGTTACCGTGGTGTGTAGTGGCCCACAGGCCTTTGCCTGCATCGTGTGTGCTGTTTGGAACATGTGCTCTCGCTGTCAGGTAACACACACAGGCCTGGTGTTCACAAAGGGGGCAGCAACTCTCCTGGCCCGGGCGAGCACTCGGGTGGGGGCGGGATAGACAGTGGCTCATAAAAGGATTAGCCCTCTGCACAAAGACAGCGGACCACTTCTAACCCCAGATAGGTCCACAAAAGAGGTGACATTTGTCTGTCTCGGTGGAAGGAGGGGGTGTGGCAGAACCGTGCAGGATCTTGGAGGGGCCTGAAGAGGAAAATTGACAGAAGGGGTGGATGAGGTGAAAACACAAGAGTGACCCTCTTTATGTGCATCGGCCTCCTCTTTCACAGGACATCACTGGCCCCCTCCAAAGATCTGCTCTTTGGTGTTTATTTACTTCATGGTTTCTCCCCATTCACATAAGGTCCTCTGATGGCTCCATTGGCCAAACTCCCTTCTGTCCACCTCCTTCCACATCAGGGACTGACACGTTTAATTCCCTTTTCAGACATCAGCTTTCTCAATTTTCTCAATTTCTCCTTCTAAGTATCTAATTAGGGTAACTATGGTTCTCTATTATTGTATTGAGGGAAAAAAGCCAGCAGAGATCAGCAGCATTCAGGAAAATATTTAAAATGTGATTAGATGGGAGAGGAAGAACTATTTGTTTTTGCTGGGAAACGTGTCCATGTTTCTCTGTCTTTATACCAGAAAACTGTTAAATAATAAGTCTTTAAAACTCAGTGTCATTAAGAAAAGCCCTGACACAATAGAAATGGGTATTTTGTTTCTCTTGATATGGCTTCCTGCTCAGGGTGGCACAGCCTGGAGGTGCCACAAGTCAATTCATTCAAATAAGTAAGCAATCATCCAATCAAATACAAACATAGGCTTAGAAAATAGTTTTTTAACAAGATCTTTTTTTTTGTCTATTTACATGTTCAGTAAATGCAAATTATAT
>JAUZNJ010025879.1:0-15244 GCA_034780135.1 Jordanella pulchra | reverse complement strand
GCTTTGATTACAGCCTGCATTCGCTGTGGCTTTGTTTCAATAAGCTTCTGCAGTGTCACAAGATTTATTTCCATCCTGTGTTCCATTAATTTTTCACCAAGATCTTGTATTAATGATGGGAGACTCTGACCACTGTGCAAAGCCTTCTCCGGCAGATCCTAAAGATTCTCAATGGGGTTCAGGTCTGGACTCTGTGGTGGCCAATTCATGTGTGAAAAAGATGTTTCAGAAGCTTATTGAAACAATGCCTTAGCGAATGCAGCTGTAGTCAAAGCTAAAGGCGGTCCAACAAAATATTAAGAGAGTGGGACCATTTTTTGGTGGCAACTTTTTTTTTTTTTTAGGCCAGGCAGTGTAGTTTTACAATATGTCAAAAAAACCAAAACACTCTTGTCTTATTTCATTATTCAATACTTTTTCTCTCATAATCCTGAATCAACTTATTTAATAAAAGTCCTGCTGGAAGGATCACTGAAGAAGTCAGTATCCTGTGTTGGGTAACAAAATGAAGCGAGGTATGTAATAATTCAGACTAATTTGCCAGTATTTATTTTTTTTATTTACCAAAAGATAGCGAGCAGTAGGGTTATGTTTAACTCTTTTAGCGATACCCCGACGTGCAGCCATTTATCTGAGCAGGTCATCCATCCATCAGCATTTCTGTCTTTTCTAGATTTTTTGAGTCTGAGGTTAAGCGCCTGTTGAATGGACTGGCGAGGGCTACAATGACGATATCTCTGATACTTCCTCAAAAAAGGAGTTTATGAGTTTCTGTTGGGAATGGTGAAATTTCTGAGATAATCTATTACAGCAGCTCCGCTGAAAGACTGATTAAAGGCTAAAGTCCAGTTAATGTGGTTCACAGTCTGTAAGATCAGTGTGATTATTCCACCATTTCCAATGAGGCCTTAGCTCTTATTTGGACTCTAACACCATTTAGTTTTTTATTGTGGGTATTGTGATAGAAAGACTGAAGCCACGTTTGTTGCTGCAGGCAGTTTTGGCCAATAAAGCTAATTTCTATTCCAATTCTTAATTGATGTCACAAGTGTACAGGAGATGGTGCTCTGCTCTTGTAAAATAAAACGTCAACAGCAAAAGTATGATTAAAGTTTAACTCTGAATCAAATGATAAAATGTTTTAAGAAAAAAAATTGTATTTTTTTTTGTAATACTATCCAGCTCAACTGTTAGGTAAAACTAAGTTTTTCCAAACTTTTCCATGCCACATATACATACATATATATGTATATACATATATATCGTATTTCCAAGTCCTTCATCGTTGCAATAAAGACCGACTTTGGTAAGCAAGTTTACTATCTGCAGGTTAACAGGGTGGCCAACAGCATACAGACCGTCGGGTTTTTCAGCAAAGCATTACTGCTAAATATAGTGAAATCTTACAGAATACATCCTTTTAGAGTTGAATCATCAGAGTTAATAGCCCTACCACACTGGCAATCGGCTGATTCAATCTGCAAGTTTTGAAAAAAACTAGATTGTCTGTTGTCATTTAAAAGTCTTTTCTAAACGTAACATCTCTTTTCAATCAAAATCCTTTAGGAATCCTTGATTCATCTCTAATATTGCACAACCAGTGAAGAAATAAAAGGTTGGTGTTCTCAGCATTACACCATGTCTACATTCTGGATCTTAAGATCTGTATATAGCCGTCCGAGATCCATACTCTGCCTGCATACAGCACCATATAGATATCCTGGTACTCACAGTGAGCTTTTCCTTTTAGCTGTTCAAATAGATGCTAAAATATTTAGCCCAGAGCCTCAATCTGGGTCAGGATGCTGTTATGCACAATGCAGCTTGCTGTAGTTTTGGTTTCCTTAATGATACTTGCATTTCCCATAAAGGACCCCCTCCCCCCCCCAGACATTTTTTTTTACCCTAAAACTAGCTCACGGTTATCATTAAAAAATGAATGCGATAAAATTTTCCTCCAGTAGGTTTTAGTTACAGAGATTAAGGAAAATTCCAGCCAGGTTAGCTAAGCTAGCTAGGTAGGCTGCAGAGACAGCCAAGGGATTTTAAACTCACTGATGAGAAACCCCTAAATATCCAACAGAATAATGAAAATTCCTACTTGCATCAACATTTATTTATAGAGGCCATTCAACTTTCTAAAATTTAGGCCCGATATAACTGGCTTTTTTTTCTTCTTCAAAGAGAACCAAAGTTAGCATATGGCGCTCCATGCAGTCAAAGCCCAGCTTTAGCAAACCAACTAGGCCTATTCAGTGGATTTTTGGGTGAAAGAATTTGTTTCTTGTTTCCTTTCTGTGGTCTGTTATTCATAATGAATTTTTTCTTCATTCCAACCAAAAACATAATGGCAACGAAATCGAGGGACCGATCATCTGATGATCAATTGTTTCTCGAAATCCAAGGAATATGGTCCCTGTAAGGAAAAACAACAACAGTAGTTTCCAAGGAAATATAAAGAAAAAAGCCACACATAGAAATATAACAATGTTTTTCTATTTGCAACAAAACTGCAATCAGGAAATAGACACAAAAGACAAGGTGATACAGTTCAGACAAAGCATTTCTAAACAAAAACAACAACAACAACAAAGAATGCTTTAAGTGCAATTTATCAGGAATATGATTAAATTACCAAACCTCTTAATACACATTGATGTTTATAATACTTCGGCGCAGTAATATCAAATTGGTTACAAATCAACTCCGCAACCAGAACCTGTGGGCAAGTATAAAGCAGCAGCTCAATTTAGTGCTGCTGCGTCACTTTATCATCGCTACTTGTTTTTCACACTTCAAAGTTGTCACATTATTACAAGAACTCCACCTTCGTGGAGAAAAATAATTCCAACAGGATGTTCACACTTGAATGGAATAAACATCGAATGAGAGTCTTTTTATGCCACAGGCATCCTTTATAAATAAGGTCATTTGCTGTGAGTCGTCGACTTTTGAATATCTCTATAAGCAATCCATAGAGTTATCTGGTAATATGCCCACAGGAGGGGCCTTGCCTGGTAAACAGGATGGGGGCAGCATGGAGTTTGATGTAGGATCCACGTTTTCAGAGTCTTCCATTTTTTCTGCGCAGCCTTCCCAGTTTATGTGAAATCTCGTAACACGTGGGTTTGAAGCTAGAATATTCCTCTGAAGCTGAAAATAGAAAACAAATCAAACAAAAGGAGCTGTTAATAGAGCAGTCATGTTGGTTACAGGTGTAATCCTGACAGATGTTTAGCATAAAAGATGTCAAAAAGTTGACATTTTTGGGCTTCATGAGACAGATCTCAGCCACAACGAAAAGGAGGACAAGGACATCTGTAGTTCATCACGTCATGGAGGGGCAACGTGTGTTACTGACGGTAGCCGTTTTGGTCAACGGCACACTAAGATCTAGAGAAAGAAACCACCGGCAAACAGAAACACCAACCCGGTGAGACCTTATCTTTTTCTTTGGTATTTACTGAGTTACTTTAACTCCAATACCATTTCTAAGTGTTATTTATGAGTGCTTGTCAGTTGCCCTTAACACAAAACCCTCCAAAAAAAGGATATCACAGGATTTCCTTTTGGCCATCGCAGTCAAAAATTAATCTGACCAAGTAGAAACCCGGTACCAGCAGCGCTAATGTCCTTACTCTTACTGTAGCTACACTGGGACATAAAGTTTCTAGATAAAACCCAAAAGTTATTGGGTTCTTTATGCAAATTGTGGAGCTCAACCGCACCAGACAGCGGCGTCTCTTTTCTCTGACTCAGACTTTCATCGTGTTAAAAACCGTTCAGGCGTGTCTATTTTCTAAATAAATATCCAAGTGGATCATTTTCAGCTTTTGCTGCAACATTTCATTTCTATTAAAGTTGCGATTTTGATCAAGTTATTCCAAAACCTACATTTTCTTTTGAGATACTGAGAAGAGGACTTGCTTTGGACATTTCTTCAGCTGTATAACCCAAATGAGCTTGAGCTTTAAAACCAAAAAAAAAAAAAAAAATCATCCAGAACATAAGAGAGCGAAGCAGTTTAATGTTCATTTTCTAAGGCTACATCCACAAGGAGCTGAATCAGGTACACGCAGAAAATTACCTGGTTTGGCTTTGATTTCTATCAAATAACCAAATAAAAAATGTTATTTTTAAAGCATTGAAAGTTTCTGTTAGTAGTTACCATGGTATTGTTAACCAATATCAAGTCTCACCTGTGTGTAGTTCGGCTTAATTGGAGGGTTTTCACGAAGCTCTGGGTCTGTGTATTCATTGTTCACGTAGTAACCGATGCGAATAAACTCCTGGCCACGATATGTGCACGTAATGAGAACTACAGTTACACCAACAGCATCGCTTTCAGGAATCAAACCGGTGTTTGGGGCATCGGCCTGTCAAAATCAACCCAAAAAAAAAAATCTTAAAAACACCAAGTAAATAGTAACAATTAGGATGTTTGCAGTATTGAACGCACCTGAAACACAAACATGTGTCTCCCAGCAGGTACAGGACCAACTAAAACAGAGTCCAGAACTTGGTCGTATTCCTCACTCTCTGCTGAACCAACATAAATGATCTTCCATTCCAGGTCTAATAAAAGAAATAAAAAAAACATTAGGAATTAATAAAGAGGAGTACAACACATGGAGGTGAGGTTAAATTTATATATATTAAGAGAATGAATAAAGCAGCATGAGGTGTACTGAAGAACATTTTCCTATCAGCTCCACCATCCCATCAATGGCACCAGTTTCCCAAAACATCACTGTAGCTCTGGGTGGAAATAGAGGTCCGAGTGCACTTATTAAAAACAACTTCATGGTGAAAGAAAACCATAATTAAAGACGATTGTGCTCATATCATTCATAAGATTTAAAAGATTTCCACATTGTATTGATGGTTTAGTCAATAAAATGTAATAGTCTGGAGAAATAGCAGCTAAAAGCCTTTATTTAAAGAATTATACTTATTCCAAGATTCTGCTGTCAAGCAACCAGATGCTCTCAGATTCTCCCTAGTTCAAAGAGAAAAGTACTAATGATCATACATTTGGGGTAGCTGCATCTAAATGTTAAAATGATTTACTGAACCATTGTTTACACTTTATTTTATGATTTATATTTTCTACTATTAAATTGTTTGTAACATGGAAGCAGAATAAGAATTCAGATTTGGTTTCACCAGGCTAAACACTTTGACGCAAAAGGCTGTGGGAAATTTTAGCCAGGGCTTAATATGTCCATTAGAAGAGAAGTTTTTGTGTGTGTGTGTGTGTTATATCCATACTCATTGGGAGAGTAGAGGACTGCTGTCTCATTATCTCAAACACAACCAGCAGTTGTTGGACATTCCTGTCACTTTGTCATACAATCTCTTGTCTTGACAAAATTAAGTTAAGCATTTTAATCCATTATTGGTAACTGTCCATTAAACTGGATAAAAGGCTCAGGGTTTTTCTCTTTTATGCTTTTCCAGATTGAGCTTTGTCTAATTTTAATTCTACATCGGGTGTAAATACAGTAAAACTGGATACTGAAATTAAATCGAAAGATATTTCAACAAAGCGCTAATCTAACTGTGTTAACTTTGGAAAGCTATTACCTCTTTTAAATTACCTCTTGGTATGTTTTAAGTATCACATTATGCGAAACAAAAAAGTTAGGAATTACTTATCAAGATATAATATTTCTTTGAAGCGCAATGTCATTTTAATAACAGTGTTTACTTCCAGGAAATTGATACAGAAATGTAATTTGTAGCCATTTCTCTGCAAACCACATATACGGTAGAAAAAAACAGTATGATGCAACCTGTTTTAATAACATGAATCCGTATATATCCTGAGAAATAATTTAGTCAGTTGAATATCTGTATCAACTTTAACCGAAGTAAGATGATAGCCGTTAGCATTTACATACAAACATTAAAACGAGAGCTTTTATGCGATGGTACCCACCTTCAGGGAGGTCTTCCATACACTCAAACGTGATTTCAAACTGAAAAGGGTTTCCAAAAGGGCTCGGATTGTCCAAGACGGCCACGTTTAATACTTGCACCTTTGCCATTGTTGCTGCAGTGCTTTTACTCGGAGCTAATAAAAACAAACGTCCAGTTTCCCGGGAGAGCTTTAACGGCGGCACAGGGACTCGAATGTCAGAAACAGATCTACTAGAGACACACGTTTGTTTACCAAACTCGTACCTTAACAACAGGACGAATATTTGAACTACATACAATTTCAAAGCTAAACAATATAGCTTGTCTTGAAATTTCAGGTTAATTTGCCGCCCTCCCGCCGCTTTGACTGTCCTACCCAGATGTCACTGCGAGTATGGCAAGTCGTAAGCACACGTGCACTCTGTTTTTACTGACACCTAGCGGTGAAAATATGAAACGTCCCTTTTAAACCTTTTCCTTTAGATAAACAAGTCGGCTTTTGTTTGGACAAGTTAAGACAAATGTCTGAAATATCGTTGCGTATTTTGTTAACCAAAAAGACAGAGTTTAATGGTGGTGTTTTGTGTATCCGTCCTTTAGAGAGTGTTTGTTTTTAAACCAAATCTATAAAGATTTAAATTTATCATTGTATTACAAATGTTCAACATTATTCGTTGTTTTGAATTAACCTTTATGGTTTCAGGTAGCGAAGAAAAAAAACAACAACTCATATTTTTTAAGGAACATATTTTTTCATGGACCAAAAAATAGGTGCGCTTAGTGACATTTATTTTTATGATACATTTTATGCCCAAAAACTTATAAGAAACACTTGTTAGAAAATATCGCAATATTAGTGAAAGGGATTTGTAAAGGCGTAGCTTTAACTTCAGTCTATTCATGCAATATCGGTTACAATATAACCTATATAAAATTAATATTTATTATAGATGTAAAATATTATTTATTGTAGATATGTTTTATCAGTAAATCTAATTATTGATCAGATACCGTTCTTTGTAAATACTAAGTAGGCCTATATGAAAAACACAAGAGACGACTAACCTTTTTTTGTTGTTGTTTTTGTTGTGTTTTTTGTATTTCAAACTAAATAGGGTCAGAAATTACTCATGATTTAGAGTGACTTAATTCCCATTGTTGCTGATTAAAAATAGACAAGAAGATAAAGAAAGTGGTCAAGTTCTATTCAATTTGATCATAAAATCGTATAAATTGTTAAATAGAAAACAAAAAAATCATGTAGCCTACATTTCAGGTTCTGCATCTATAGGCTACACCCTAGACAATATGTTATAACTTTTGCATTAAAACATACACATTTATGCAAAAGTTAAATTTAAACACTAAGGTCAAAGTTTAATAGCATTATGCGGGACTAGTCTTGAACTAAATAATTTACACCATGCTGTTAATTAACGTGGTAGATTAATATTTTTTATCTTTAAAAAAGCATTCTTTGGACTTTAATGGATGCCGAAAGTTACCTTTCAATTTATTTTTCCAACCATTATTTTCCTAGCATAACATTGTATTACTCACCATTCAAATCATTAATGCAGTAAAAAAAAACAAGACACAAACAAAAAAAACAAAAAAAAAAACAAAAAACTAATCCGTGCCATAGTAACTTCCACGGAAAAAAAACATTTCAAACAGAATGATATAGTCCACCTGGATTCAAACCTGCAGTGATAAGGCATGAAGCAGGCAACATTTTCTTTGCCACCCGCCAGTATAAGAAGGGAAGATTATTGGAGGATTAAAACCCAGTGGACCTGCTGGCCTCCCAAATTCATCCTTAAAATATCTCAGGAATGCTGAGATCCCCTCTGATGAGCGAAATAGTTGAACCTGGTGGAGGCGCTGTTCAGAGCAACCCTTATGAACAGGTTACTAGGTAAGAGCAGGTCAGGGAATGAGTTAAACACTGTCAGAAACCAGGAATATTCACATCACACTATAGGATCTATATACGAATTAGGATACAATTTAAACGGAGTGGGATATTTTCTTCTTTTTTCCTTTAAGGGCTACAGGAGGAGGGAGCTGTTCTGCTTCATTTAACTGCACCTTTCTTCGACTTTGGTACAAAGGAGGATCTGTCCGCCCCACTGCAGGTAGATAACTGTGCGCAGGTAGTGTAACACGAAACTGAAGCGTCTGACCAATTAGGTTCTTTGAAAAAAGAAAAAAAAAACAGGAAAAAACTGCTTTGCATAAAATATCTAGCAGCCTAGGATGTAGTCCGATGGTGAAAAACACTTTCAATCGAACTGAAAAGTATTTTAGTACTTTGTGTTTGCTTTTTGGCTTCTTTTGTCATCTGGATGCTCTTTTATGCTCAGAAGTGAGGCGGGAGCTGCCCATGAAAGAAGGATCAACCTGTTCCATGTCACCAGCTTCGACAATCCCGATTAAAACAGGTAGCTGCTTCATTTATTCAGCAAATCTTCAAAGTAGAACTGTAAAGTCGGCTTTTTATTGTTGTTTTCATGCGGTATTCAAAGTGCAACATATTTCCTATTAATAGCTTCATATTTTCAAAGCATTGTGAGTCGGTTAGATGGTGATTCAGCAGCAGAATGAATGTGAGTCAGTATTGTGGTATCAGCTGCCTGACTCAGCCACACAATACACGGTGTCTGACTGAACGCACAAGGACATTTTCTCCACTTTAATAATAATAATAAAATTACTATGTTGCAGCTGTTAAAAGGAGGCGCTAAATTCTCCCAGGGAGAGGTGGAAACAGTGAAATGGACCCAAGCTGATGCCCGGTTAGCCCAATCTGCCCTCAGTTGGCCCTGCAGAGATGGCAGCCTGTCCTGAGGTGCTGCCCTTACCTGAAGCCGTGGTTGGGAGCGTTTTACTGCTGGTGCTGAGCAGTAATCCAGTGTGGGGTGAGTAAGCGGCCATTCTCAACACTCCCATACAAATGAGCTATCCATCTGACCACACCTAGACATACACAATCACACCTTTAAATCTTTCCTCCAAAAACTCCCCAGAGATTAAATCTGATACATGTAAAGGCTTGTCAGCATTTTCTAAAAATAGTGGATTTGAAGAGACAGATTGTTTCAAAAAAGATATTTAAACCCACTTCAATCCTAAATGCAGAACAAAATCTGTTTTACTATGTCCCTCCTCTGACCCCTGGCTGTTATCAAGTTGTACTTTCGTCCTTAGAGAATCTCACTCTTTGCCATTTAGTGAATGATTGACTCAGAATACTTTAGGCATAGGTTTCAGTTTTCAAAACAAAACTTTCCTCTTGGACACGACTGTTTAGCATGTCCAACACAAACAGAACAGGCAAATTAGAGTTGTTTTCCCTCTCTATTGTTCAAACCGGTTGACTCTGTTTTCTTATTTTTCTCATCTTGCCGCTTATTTGCTCTGCTGGTCTAGAAGTTACAATGAAGCTTAATGTGGTAAGTGAGCGGTCACATGGCTGGAGGAGGATCAAATGGCTGATAAGCAGCACCTAACTGGAGGAGTATCTGGAATGCTGGTTGCTCGAGAGTGGGCAGTAGTTATAAAAATAGCTTTAGATTTGGTTTCATTGTCCTTATCTGTTAACTTTTGGAAAATATGCAGCTGTAAAATAAGAGGGAGTTAGTTCTAACCTCATTGATCTTTTTATTGTGTTTTTATTTTTTTCCGTTTTTTTTTCTTCTTTAAATTAATCAATATATCAAAGATGCATCATAAAACAAACATCTACTGATTCTAATCCGAACTTTTCTCCTGTTGTCTCTTCCTATCACATCTTAGTTAGCACATGTACGACAATGTTCTATATATTTTGATGCAGCAAACATTTTATATTCAAACAAACGGCAGGTGTGATGTGATTTATAGATTAAAACCGATAAACCAAAATAAACAAAGAACATTCGTACTGAATTTTGGAACAAAACTGCTTGGAAAGAAACAGAGTCTTCACTATACTGGGAATCGCTGAAGAATAAGAATAACAGATCAATTTGTGGCTTATGTTAAAATTATGATAAGAAAAATGAAATTGAATCATAAGTAATAATATTTAATAATCAAATCAGTTCATTAGAACTATCAAAGTATAAACATGAAATAGAAAAAATAATAAAGCACAGGCTTAGAAAAGGTTGGACTCAGCTAGAAATAATATGAAAAACACAATAGAAATTCAACAAGGGAAAAGATGTCAAATAAAATATGATAGAAGATTCAGATTTATGTCACACCGATCAAATCTTATAGGTCCTGGCAAGTTTAAATTGTAGCCTCAGTTTCCTGTTCTTAGCTGAAAGAAGTGGCATCAGGTGTGGACTTATGCTGCTGCGCCTCCAAAGGTGATATTTCATTAGTTTTGCTATAAAGGGGAGTTATTGGAGCCACAGTTGCGTTTCTATCACCTCGGTCCATTCTTCTCCCGTTCCTGACATTAACAAGGCTTTTTCATTCAAATAACTTCTGCTTACAGGATTTTTTTCTCTTTTTACTATTATCTGTAAACTAAGGTGATTAGCAGTTTCTAAAGATAAACAGACAACATGTCCGGCACCAATAAAAGTCCCTAAACATCCTTTCTTCCTGTTAGCAATGCTCAGTTTGAACTTAAAGGAGCCATGTTGACCACATTTAATAGTATAGATGACTTATGTGATTTACACTTTGTTTTAACAAACTCACAACTAGCTCTTCTCAATTTAGTGGCTTGTGAGCATGAATTAACATTTTTTCCAATTTATTCTTTCTCTATAAAGGATCTATAAATAAAAGCAAATGATGAAACAGAAATTACCATGAACAACTTTGTTACATTGTTTATTTACAAGATTATTCAAACACAATGTTTAACCTATTGAGTTATCTGTGGAAACTGGCCTTATGAACAGTTATTTCTTTTCAGCCTAACAAGTCAATCTATTTGATTACTGAATAAAATAGCCCAGGGATTTATTGGTGGTTAACCTCTTACAGTAAAAAAAACATAAAAAAACAAGTAATCCCATCAGGATCATTGATATACTGAGTTTTCTGCTTGCATACCAAATTTGGGTACAGATTGAAAGACTGTGGTCCTGATCTACTAAGATTCCAAATAAGAAGCGGTAAATTGCTTTAGCAAACAAAAATTGCATGCATAATTAGTGGGCATGTTGTGCGTGATCTGCTGAGTTTGTGTGAACATTTCACAACAAGTGGAAAAGAGGAACTGGCTGCCATTATGAAATGAGGATTTGCATTTGCTATTTGCTTTCACCATTAACAGTTTCTGAGACCAGAGGGAATTGTTTTGAGCTTCCTAAAGGCAGACGCAGTTTGCAACAGCACTGAAGGCTGATGGCAAACGTAGTCGCTGTGTGGAGAAGATAGAGACGAGAAGAAAAAAGACTTGGAACAAAACTCTCTTTTCACTTTTCTTTTTGTTTTAGAGACAGTAGATGATTTGGAGGAACTAAAATGCAGAAAACTTCTGGCAGTTGTTGCAACCAGTCAGGGCCACCTTTTAAATGTACTTTTTAAAAAGAAAGATAAATAATGCTTAGTTTGCAGCAGACAGCTTAAAAAAACGTTTTGAACAGCTGCATAAATACAAAACAGAAGCCCAAACCGGTGTCTGGTTAGTAGATCAACCTTGTGCAATCTATCACGTTTCCATTTATCTTACTACATCAGGACATGTGTATGGAGAAGAAAAATATGGCTGTCAATCATTTTTAATCTGTTTTTATTTGTGTGTTTTCTGCACAGGAAATTCCACATTTCCACCAACTATTACCACTGTTAATAATAACAATACGGTAAGTGAACAATTTTACAGCGTCCTCCTCACTTAATGTGATCTATGGTAAAGAAATGTAAAAAAACAAATGAATCGTTTGACTGCAGCAGGGTGATTGGAGGTAGAAATAGTGTGAAAAACACAAAACATAATTGAGATGATGGAATGTGAGACAGTAGGATTAGGAAAGATCTGCTTCCACTGCTAGGGTTAGTAGAAAAGAACATACAGCTGAAGCATGTATTCAACTTATTAGTTACCTTTAAAGAAAGTAACTATAGCTCACACAGACCAACATACTACTTCTGTTACAACTGATGTTATTGACATTGCTCTTATTACTAAAACTGTTATTATTCTTCCCCCCAGGGGATCAATATAGAATAATTTATATCTTATTTCTTAGTTTCTCTTCAAATAGGAAAGAAAAGACTAAATTTAATTCAAGGAGGCCTCAGGCCATATGATAATCTTGACTAATACTACAACATTTTACAGTATCTATATGGATAATTTCAAGAAAATGTTTTAAAAGTTGTCCAACTGGTGGGATTGAAACTGGTTTGCCAAATATGGCTTTAATAGGCAGCCCACTCTGTGCTTTAAACAGGCAGAGAAAACAGCTTAGAGCAATTTTGTTTCAAGATTTTTCAAACATCTTTACCACAGGCCCTCTATGTGTGAGCCGTGCTGCATCTTGAAGAAGTGTTAGTCATTTCTATTATTTATTAGCTACTTGTAACTGCTTAACTCCATCTAGGTCCAGGGACCAAACATTGCTGTTATCGTGGCGCCGACAGTTACCCTGGGAGTTCTTGCTATCGTTTTGGCTATTCTCGGCTGGCTGTTCTTTGTGGTGAAGAAGAAAAGACAAACTGAAGGGACGTACCGACCGAGTGCTGAGGAACAGTCTGGCACTCGGAGTGTGGCTGCACCGGATGCCTTAAAGCTACCAAAGGAGGAAAGACTCATTTGAGATTTGTGCAAAATACCAAAAAGGACAAAAAGCTGCAACACTTCCAGCTTTAGACTGATAAAGTGAGGAAGAACTCCTGGTTTAAGAGAAGACAGGGACTGAGTTTTTTTAAACTCCAAAACATGATGCATGAACGTATTGCTTCCTTATTTTTAACAAGCACTAAATTGTTCCTGTACAGCAAACTACACAGGAGCGCTGGGTGATTTTAGAACAGGAATATAGAACAATTAGACATTTCAATCAACTCTGAATGTTAAATAAGCACATTTCATACTGCAGTATTTTATAGGCACTAACAACAGTAGTTTAGATATGTTTTCTTTGTTTGCCTTAGTTGTTAATTCATAATGTAGCCTTTTGTCTACTTGATTCAGCTTAATATGAAGTCACTTGTTTAACTGTGTTGGTCTCTAACTTCCAACTTTTTGAGTTTATTTAATTTGAAAAGGACAGAGAAGTCCCTATTAATTTAATGAATGCAATCAAACCTAATTTCATTTTAACATGAAACCTCCAGCTTTGACTTCCTCAAAGCATAAGCAGAAAGCTATCAGTTGTTTACATTTTCAAGTATTCTCTGAGCAATCATTATTTAAAGTGGCATGCTTTAAACCTCAGATCAATTCATTTTAACCGAGCAGAGATGTTTTACAGTGCCTTTGCATGTTTATTTATGCTTTTACCAATTAAATAGTGAGATATTTGTATTTCTTTTGTGTTATTAAACATTTAACCAAAGAATGCCTTAAATATGGAAATGTGGCTGGGTAAACAGAAGTCTGTTTCCTTTGGATTGATTCAAAAAAATGAATCAAGAAGAAACAGATACTTAACAGGCTAAAATATCCTCACATGCAGGATGAAAAAAAATGAGAGACTATATCGATGTACTTGCACAAAAAGTCTCAAAACAATCAAATAGCCATGTAGATAGGCATTATCTGTAACCAGAATGTGAAAAGTGAAAGAATAGAGTCAACTTATCTCTTAGGAAACCAGCAGAAAGAAAGTCCTGTTCCTGTCTGCCAGTCAGTATCCTAATTCATAAAAAACAGACAGATTGAACTGTTGGGTTTCAGTTTACATTCAGTTTATCTGTGACGGATTGATGATTCAGTCGGATGAAAGGTCATCTCTGAGACATCGCTCCAAATAAATGTGACACCGTTTTCTTTTCAGCTGTGTTTGTAAAATATGAACACCGGTCTGGTTTCAAAGCCACAAAACCTTAATTGAGGAATCTAATTGTTTGGTGGCTGGCTTATCAAAACACGAACACTCTGATAACTCTTTAAGGAGGAGTAAAAACAGACAATCTTGCATAAAACTAATCAAAAAAATATTGCAGTAAAATGTTTTGGTGGAATTGTGATGATCTGGGCTGCCTCAGGATGTAGGTGAACTTTAGTACCAGATGTAAAGCGTGAGTGTTGCTTTTCATTTGATTATCCTGAAGAAAAATGTCCAGCAAGAAAAAAAAAACAGTAGGGAAGTTTTGGGGTGGTGGGGTTGAACTCTGGTCTTAAATCCCTGTTTAGATGATGTGTCATGCTTCATCATCTCCTTGGATCGCGTAACGCATGATGAAACAAAACCCATCAGCACTGTTTTATTTTAAAACAGTTCTGCTAAGGCTGGTTTGCACGGCAAGATGTTAAGGTGAGTCGGTGAGAATTTCTCTGACGGATGTAAAGGACTCATAGCAAATGCGCAGTCGGTTTATTGGAGTCTAAAACTTCCCACAATTTCGTGCCAGTTTGTCTTTAATCAAGTTATGAATTAAGCAGTGGTGGATAATCATGCTCCAGAAAGTTAAAAGTACAGAAATCAGTTCCATCCATTTGCTTTCCAGCTCCACAACATACTGGAGGCCAGTTACCTTCTTAGGTGAACAGGATGAAGGAAAATGAGGGTTTTTACTTTCTGGACCTGGATTATCCACCTCTAGAATTAAGTCAATGATTAAAAAATCTGTAAGGCTTTAAAATACTGATTCGTTCTATATGTCAATCTGTTTAAAACAAACCATAAATAGAGAAGATTCGGACTGTTTTTACATTAGATTTAAACTTATTCAGAAAACTGAAAGATTGTACTATTCAATGACATTCATCTTCAGGAAGTGAATAGATTTTTTACAATTTTATATATTTTACAATACTGAGGTGAGAACGATGGTGAGAAATCAGAGCAAAGATTGGATAGTTTATTACTCAAACCAGCCAAATCAATCTTGGATTGGAAACTTTTAAAAATGGAACTTTATCTAGAGGTATTAGTCAGACATGAGGAAATATCTGGCTTACTGATTATTGGGAGATTTGGTCCTAAGCCAAATAAAAATCTGTAAATTAGAATAATTTTATCAGGAGCAGAGGAACTCAGACTTAAACTTGTCAAATAAATTTAAGAAATAAAAATCTGACTCTTTGAGCTTAGTGATCAGTGATGGTGAACTACAGTCAAGCATGGAGGTGAAGGAGATCTAGGCTTGTTTTCCAGACAATGGAGCTTCATAAATAAGAGGTTACTGAGTCAAAAACAATATA
>JAUZNJ010025878.1:0-29160 GCA_034780135.1 Jordanella pulchra | reverse complement strand
GAACCTCACTGGTTCCATTTGACTCTTGATTTGCCATTGACTAATTTTAATTTGCCCTCTTAGGGAGAATAAAGGATATTTCAGTACCACTTTACAAAAAGGCACCCTGTACAGTATTATTTAACTAGCAAACACTTTATAACTCATTTCTAAGTGTTTTTCTGCATTAATAAAGGGCAAGGAAGACACAAAACTGACCATTTTTTTGCCGAATAGTGACGCTAGTCTGTTCAACTGTATATTTTATCTGCCACATTAAGCACAGTAAGCATCATCTTTTATCATGCATAATATGTTGAATGCATCATCAATGCTTATGAATGAGTTATAAATTGTTTACAGATTAAATAATAGATCTTTAAAATATTTTTAAGCATAAGGGGAGCCTTATTAGAGACAAATCAGTCAAGACATATTATTTGTCTAGGAAACCCAGCTGATGGTACTGAGATTTTGACTTTGCAGGATTTGCTCCTCCTGTATTGGCATGTGGAAACAGTAGATATTTGCTTGCATTATGTTGTTGAATCTACAGCAATCCTTCATACCGTGCATGCATGCAATGACAGCGGAGAGGGAAAAAAACACCCTTTGAACAGGACGACACCTCCAACAGTACTATGCTCAGTCTGAGCGGTATGCTAGCTAGGCAGAAACATAGAAGCACTGATCTATAAATACTTTCTATGTTAGAAAAGGTAACAGTAAACTAGCTCCACGGGGGGGCTCCAAGCAGATGAGCTTGGAGCCGGTTTTCATATCAAATGGGATTAAAGAGATGTAACTTTTTTTGAGGGGGCGGGGGTTTCAAATTTCCATTTTGGCCTCCTGCACCGAGAAGCGTCAAGCTAGGACCAAGCAGAAAACAGCCGCTCAAGCTGAAGCCAGCCTCCCTGAGTTTAGACTGTCCACAAGCTTCTTATAGGCTCTCTGCCTTTTCTTGTCTGACTAGCTGTCTCCGCTGTCCGATAAAGCTCTGATGTTGGAAAAAAAAAGGAAACAGGAAATAAGAGACTTCCCTAAAAGTCAAAGTGTAAGTTACAATTAAAGAAAGGTGCAACACCCCTCCTGAGACAGAGAGAGATCCTCCTTATCATTATGAAGCTTAATCTTGTAGCGTACATTAGTTGTATTAAAAGGTCTTATAAATAAAGTGTATTGTTATATATTTTCATAAAAAATGGAAAAAATACAATCAATGACTGTAGCTTGTTTTGTACATCCAAGCTCATAATTGCAAAACTATGTGTAATTAATCTACAATTGTATCATAATATTGGATTGTTGTACCCCAAATTGTCCATTTATTCATGTCAAATATCCATATATTCAGTCAGGAGAAGGATAGCAGAGAATCTGTACTCTCCCTCTCCATAAATAAGAATAAAGTCGGCGGAGTTGGAGCGAAGTTAACTAACAAGCTGAATAACAGAATTAAGTGATAATGTTTCGCTACATGCTTAAAAACCAGTCAAACCGAAAAAAGGGGAACAGTAAACTTAAAAGTAGCTATAGAAACTTGGAGAAGAGCTACAAAAACGGTGAATCAATATACAGAGTTTTGTTAAAAAATTCTTCTGTACCACCACCTCTGATTTCATCCTTGAAAGAGAAAATACATTTTGTCACCGCAAAAGGTGATTCCATAGCTATGTTTAGGATAAAAAAAGGACTAAGCACTGGAAAACAAGCCTTCTACTGTAATTAAAGTTGTTGATGGCAACAGTCCAGCTGATGTTTTGATCCGGGAAGGTTTCACAGCCAAACTGAACCAGTCCAGATGAAACATCTATGAAAACAAAAAGCAGAGAGAACAAAATTTTGGGGATTGAAATAACACATACTGCAGAATAAGAGAATATAAATAGAATGAAACAGAATTATGAAAAGTGGTCCCTTTGTCCTCCAGCAGCCTAAGCCTATAGCAGCACAACTGTAGAGATAACTCAGGATAACCTAAGCCACTGTAACTATGAGCAGAAAGGAACATTTTAATCTTAGTCTTAAAAGTAGACACGACTTACTTTCTTGGAGGACTGACCTGAGCATGTTAGCAGTTGTTCATGTCCTCTGCTTTTAGACTTTTTTAGTACAGCAGCATGACCAATTACAAAACCAAAAGACCTCTTTAAATCCCTGACCAGACGCCTAGTTGCTAAAGCCCTCTCATGTAGGCATCAGCTAGCTGTTGAGATCTCACCATGATGTTAACTCCTAACTTCAACAGTCAAAAGGCAGTGTACTACATGTCTTAGCTTTAAAACAGGACAACCCTTCTTCAAAGTACTGAGTTAGGATGTTCTAATTATGAACATATGATTTGTTTCACCTGCGTGGGTTCCATTTTTCCATAGCATCATTTTGCCATAAATGGTAAGGGCTTCCTAATTTATTCATCATTAAAAATGTTTTTTTTTAACTTACAATATGTCAGCAGAGCTCCTCAGCTTCTCTTTCCATTCAGTTGATTTTATTAGCATCTACCAAATCCTAATAATGAATCACAATGTAAAATATGTAAAGAAAAGAAATGGCAACCAAAGAAATTTGATCAGTTTGATCCAGAACTCTGTTTTTTTTCCTAACACTGTTCTCCACCGCTGACCTCTGTGTGTGTGATCCTGCTGTGGAGGCTTGCCCATTTCATTAGCATGTTGGAGCAGTGAGCCTGGCTTTAGAGGCAATATCCCTGTCAGCAGATTAATCTAATACCTCTCACAAACACACACATCCAAACACACACAAACACACTTAGATGGACAGGGGTATATTCACATAAGGACAGCAGAACTCCTGGCGAGACGAAGGACAATATGTACCCAAGCTGGAAGGAAAACACCACTGTACAGAGAACATGTGAACACAAATGCGTTTTTCAGCTTAGATTAATACTTTACTACATTCACTGGTTCATATTTGCACATATTCAAGTGCGCAGCTAAAATCTGTGATGTCCAATGACCTACTTTCTCTAACCCCGCTTTGCTTTTTTGTCAACAATGCGCCTGCTGCAGTTGAGGTCAAACGCTGACCGAGTGAGCGCAACGCCCATGGCTTCAGGTTGCCTCAAACTCCAGACGATTCGTGAAGAAAAATTCCTTGAAAACTCAATTTGGTTTAAAACTTTATTCCACACTAGTCAGAGGGACGGCCTGATGGTGGCAAATTGAATAGTTTCCTCGTGCTGCACAGAAATCCTCCTGCAGACGTCAGAATGCTGACTGTTTATCCCGTAGATAATGAATCAGTTCATCTAACTTTAACTGTTTAGTTTGGATTAAAATAACTAAGATTGTTCTGGTTTCACTCAGATAAGCTTAAGTTGATTTCATTGTTGGACGCGGTAGCAAAATCAGTGTGTCTAGTTACGTCTGCACTTTGTAAGATTGGATTCTAAATATATAAAGTTTATTTTAGGCTAGGTTATGTGTTCATGTTTAGTTATAAAGTACTCCAGCTGCTGCTCAGATACAAAGTAAACTGTTATACTACTGTTCTACTTGTGAATATTAGATTAACTTGAAATGTTTTTTGAGATTCAACAGATTTCTGACAGCACATAAAATGGAATATAATCAATTATCGGTTGTTGCCCAGCTGTCTCCTGCGGATGAGCTTATACCCAGCAGCTGCAGGCACAGGCTAAGCTCTGCACTGGTGGCAACTAAGACGGTCCTGTCACTTCCTGCTGGATCCCACCCAAAGATCCTGAATCTTTCTTCTCTGCAGCTCAACTTCTCTGCTTAAATTTCTTGATTCAGAAATCTGTTCTTTCAACTTCCATTTTCTCAGCAGCATTTTTCTGCGTCTGAGGATATTTTGATGCTCTACAATGAAGGTTGGAATCAGTCTGATTGTTATAGCTAGAGAATATCAGTTGTTCTATCACTGTGTTTATACTAGTTATTGTCTTTGTACTTGTCGACAGAGATAATACATCATATTATCTGGCCAGAAAAGAACATGAACATAAAAAAGAAGCCTATAAACTGCCATCATTAAACAAACAACAGTAAGAAAAAATGCCGTCAGGACACAATGACACACTCCTTTTTGGGTTCTGGCTTTGGTTCTGCCTCCTGAGCTGTTGTTCCTGTCAGCAGTGACTCACCAGTTTCTTTTCTTAGACAAAGTCCTCCTGCTGGAAGTTCAGAGCAACGCAGGCCGCCGGCGCACGCAGAGAGAGTGTCTGTGTTTGTGTGAATTTTTATAAGTCGCCCTGCAGCAGCAGCAGCAGTCAGATGAGGAAAATCTGAGTCGACGAGTAACCATTTCCAAAATTCTCTCCTTCTGCAGTTTCACCTTTAATCCCGTTCACATTTATACTGCTGTTACTCTTTTTTAAAGTTTTTCAGATTCAGCTTTATTTGTCATTGTAGTTTTGTTGATTAAAAAAAATCCTTCCTCTGTATTTAACCCATCCCTTTGGGAGCAGTGGGCTGCTACTGTGGGATTTCAAGCAGGGAACTTGCAGCACTCCCAGCCCTCCTCTTACCACAAGCTTTTTTTTTGTTAAAAATCAGCTTTTTCACAGCCCAAGGTATAAAATCTGCCCCCATCTTTATCCTTTTTAAGGATGGGACAAGCACTCGTATGGTTACCATGGAGATGACGGCCACTCTTTCTGCTCTTCTGGGACGGGCCAACCGTACGGACCGACGTTCACCACGGGTGATGTGATCGGCTGCTGCGTCAACCTCATCAACAACACCTGCTTTTACACCAAAAATGGCATCAGTTTAGGTTGTCCCTCAGTTTGCTTTATTAGTGCAGTTTGATTTAATGAACGAGTTACAAACTTTTACCTTCTGTCTGCTTTATTCCTGCAGGTGTTGCCTTTACGGACCTTCCTGTAAGTATTAGGAATCATTCAACTGAATTTATTGTAGTTGAACTCTAGTATCAATAAAAGGTTTAGGAATGTAATCCCAGTTTCAGGGCTTCTATGCAGTCTGGAAAAGCATGGAAGTGTTTTCCCATTGTCAATATCATCACCCCTTCATCTACGCTTGCGTCTTGCTGCAGGGGCCTAAAGAAAATAAAAAAAGACATAATTTAAAACAATTTAAGTATATTTGAATCTACCTGACATTAGACAAAGCTGAAATGTTTATGCTCTCTTATTGTACGACAGGCTGATTACTTTACATTTAGACCTGCTGAGTCTTTATATAAACAACATTTTAAAACCCCAGATAAAAAGGTTAATCTAATACCACTGCTGGAGATTTTAATACATATTTCTTTTTTTCCCAATTTGTCTTTTTTCTTTTTAAAACTTTAAACAGTCATTATCAAAAATCTATCTGATATAAGCCAAAATACAGATACCAGAACACTTCACTTTTTTTCTGTTTAAAAGTTTATGTAACCTTAAACAAATTTAAAAGTGTTGTTTTCATTGCTATTAACTGCTGTTTTCTGTTTGAGTATTATCACTTAATCAAGCCTTTTTTAATAGTCAACACAAAAAAAAAAAAAGCTACAAAACAATATACGATTCATGCTGATATTGTGTCCGGTCTATTAACGGTATCAGTACTCAAAGCTGCCACATTGGTGTTACATAGTCAAGTTTCCAATAACGTTGGGACCTATTTTAGTGCTGACATGATACCAGTCGCTAAAAAACTTTTACTGACAAATAGTCTTTTACATGTATGAGGACTTTGGTGATAAAACTAGAGAAATACTCACCATCCTGATTCAGGTTGGATCCTTACCACTAAATATTGTATGAAACTCTTCCAGCCTAACCTGTATCCCACCGTGGGGCTTCAGACGCCCGGAGAGATTGTAGATGCTAACTTCGGCCAGCAGCCATTTGTCTTTGACATCGAGGACTACATGAGCGAATGGCGGGCGAAGATCCACGGAATGATTTCCAGCTTCCCCATCGGCGAGCGGCTGGGGGAGTGGCAGGCCGTCCTGCAGAAGTAAGATTCACTTACATCCCCCACATTTTCACCTTAAAACTAACTAAGTTATTATTTTTTTATATTAGAGCAGCCACTGGGTGTTTACTCGGATGTAAATCTTAATCAAACGGTCTTATCTGTGCTGCTCTGTTGTTTTTTTTCTTCTTTAAAATGTGCAAAATCAAAAATAAAGTGATATGTTTTGGAGCTTTGGATGCGTTCACAGGGACAGCCAGCTGTATAATCAGTCAGAAAATTATCAATTTAATTTGAGGATTTTAATTATGTTTTTAATACATTTTCTTTTCCTTCAGGTTGGAATAAATACATAAGACAAGGTGTTTATTGTTTCTTTTTCCAAAATAAGGGATTGGCTCTCATTTTTTTTTAACCATCTTCAAGCTTCGGGCATTTTTTCTGTCTGGATATTTTAGCTCTGGAAATTTGAGTGCTTGGTAGAGTTAATTAAAATCAGCTTGTTTCCTGGGTTTAAAACAATGCAAGCATAGTGTTAGCCTTCTTCATCCATACCAGACCCAGTTTGGATTGAGTTCTTTTAAAGATGTATAATTGAAAGGTAATCCTACATTTACATTATGACGATCCTTGGCTGGAAAATGTCCCCGCAGTGTGATGTAACCTCCACCACGCATGAGAGCTGCTTCAGTCCTCTTGGGTTAAAAAGCTTGAGAGCTCCAAAACTACTTCGTGTGAACAAACAGCTCAAACTTTATCTCGTCTGAATGAAAACAATTAAGTTTGAAGATGCTAATTTGTCCAGAAGCTTTTCACTTTCACAGTGTGGATCTGATGTTTTGATGTTCTTTTTTTTTATTGTTCGTTTTGTTCCTTTTTTTAATTGAATTTATAAAAAATGCCAGAAATAACTGTTTGACAAAGAGAAAATGCTATCGAAGTACAGACTGAAATGTTCAACTATGGAGACGAGTGACCGAAGAGGAAGAGGGAAGAGTCAGAAGTAACTCCTATGAAATTCACAGTACAGATGATAAGGAGGACTTTAAAAGATCATAAACTGTGGCTGTTTGTAAACAATCCCACCTTAAATATTTTCCTGTAATTAAGAATCTAACTGCAGAGTTTAGTTTGCAAATAATTTAGATAAAGACTTTTAAAAGGCTCTTTTACACTATAAGGAAGATCAGATGCTAAACATTTGGACAGTAGTGTTTTACAACAATCAAAATATTCACTATTACGTCACTTACTTTACTCACAAAGTTACTAAAATGTTTACACTTCTCTGTGCTCTTTTCAGCATGGTGTCCAGCTACTTGGTACATCATGGATACTGTGCAACTGCAACAGCGTTTGCCAGAGCCACAGAGACCACGATACAAGAGGACCAGTTGTCTATAAAGAACAGACAAAGTGAGTAAAACATCCACACTGTGTTTCCCACAGCTCGTCTCCTCTGTGAATATTAACTCTGTTCTGTGGAGCAGGAATACAGAAGCTGGTTCTGGCAGGGCGGGTCGGGGAAGCCATCGAAGCCACTCAGCAGCTCTATCCGGGTCTGTTAGAACGCAACCCCAACCTGCTCTTCATGTTGAAGTAAGTCCGTATTTTAGCCGCTCAATCTGACAGGAATATCCCTGTCTGATCCAGTAACACCGGTTAATGCTGCCTTCTAGATGTCGGCAGTTTGTGGAGATGGTGAACGGCACGGACAGCGAGGTTCGCTGCCTGACGGTCCGCTCCCCAAAGTCCCAGGACAGTTACCCCGGTTCTCCCAGCCTCAGCCCGCGGCACGCAGCAAGCAGCACGCACATCCACAGTGGTGGTACACAGAAAAAAAAACACACACACACACACACAAAAAACCTACACACACCAGGTACCGAGACCTAGAGGTGTGTGTTTCTGCCCCCAACAGGAGCAGACAGCCCCACCTGCAGTAACGGCGTCACCACGCCCAACAAGGCAAAGATTCACAGCAGCAGCAGCATCAAATATCCCAGCGCCTCCTCCTCTAACTCCTCCTCTACCTCCTCCTCCCCTTCCTCCATAAACTACTCTGAGTCCAACTCCTCAGACTCCACCAAAAGTCAGCCGCACAGCACCAACAGCACCCAGGAAACCAGGTAACTGGAGCCTCCCGTGTTAACAAGCATTTCGTTTATTTTTACTGCAGCAGAATGCATAGATACATCTTTTAATCAATCATACAACCGGAAACCTGAGTATATTTTGTCAGGTAGTAGAAGAAAGAACAATTTAACATTTTTAAATGTTTTTTTTTTAAATCAGAGTCCAACCGATGTAATGGTCCTCTTTATTCAACCCGTGTCTCATTTTTAGGCAACTGTGAACTCAGTGCAGGTTTTAATGCCGGGGGGGGGGATTTGTGTACAGAGAGGGGAAACTTTGTCCCGGTCTATAGTCGTCTTTTTTTTTTAGCCTCTAACAGGTCTTCTTCCATGGGGCAACAGAGGTAAGGGGTTGTTGGTTTGGTTCCCTGCTCTGTCCGTCTCAGTAATGGAGCCTCACTTCTCTCAGTCAGCCATGGAGTTTTGGCCACTCTATAGCTTTCCATCATCAGCGTAGGAATGTGTGAATGAATAGGTGAATTTACAAATACAGACCATTTACCATAACTGTGATCCTTTCAGCTTCCTCCATATTCCTATAAATCCACTACTAACCAGCTTCCTGCTTCTACATGAACACTGACTAATGAAGGAGTATGAATATTACAAATATGGGGACAAATATTGAAACAAAAAAATACTGAACTTAATTTATTTTCAGGCTCAGTTTAGTATATTTTTTATTTGATTTGAACAGTTTTGCAGGGCACTGTAGACATAAGTATATAAGGATCACTAAATATACCACATTATTGCCCAAAGCATCACTGACCTTTCTCGTACCTTATTTTGGGGGCCTTCCTGGCACCATGGACCCAACCCTCAACATTATTGAAAGCAACATTATCTCTCTGTGGTCCAGTTCTGATGCCTGTTGTAGAAACATCCTTTTTTCCCATCAGAACCAGCTGATTTCTTTCTTTGAGCTTCATAAGATCCAGTAATGCTTCTGCTCCTTGTTATCATTTATGGTTCAGGATGGATAGTTTTCCAGTCAGAAAGCACCTTTGGTTGCTCTTGACCCAGCTGATGGAGCCATAACCATCATTTATAAATGTTGAGGAGACGATTTATTAATGATTAACAGGTAGTTTATTAATGTTATTGTTAAATAATGCTTTTTAATAATTGTATGACTTAGTTTAAGATTTTGTATATTTTCCCCACATTTGGTTAAAAAGAAATGTATTGAATACGTTATTAATCAGTACTGGGAGTTATACTTAGGTAATATGTCATTTAAATAAAAGGTAAAAACCAAGTAATTATCTTTGGTCAAATGATTGAAAATCAAAATTTGTTTAATTAGCAGGTGATTAACTGCTTACCTTTGTGGCTGGACGTCTTGAACCGGCTGTTAAAATTCAAGATGTCTACAGAATTAATAAATATCAATAATTTGGTTTATAAAGCAAAATTATTAATCATTAAGGAAAAGGTTTTGCCTGTATTTCAAATTATTAACCAAAAGAAAAGAAGGCTCTGCTGTTTTTAGACAGTCGCTTGCTGTTGTATAAATAATCATACTACTATCACGGTTAAAACCAAGTTGTTTTAATTGCTGCAAGCTAATAATCCCTAGTATTATGTTTAATAAAATAAAGAGAACACTATAATCTACTGGAATAAATACAGAATAAATGAAAGAAATAATAAACACATCCATTTTCTCCCGCTTGGTCCATCGAGGTGAGATGTAAGATCATCAAACCAAGTTGCCTTACAGAAGATGGCCGACAGGCAGACAAATGTCTAATGAATTAAACTCTTTGCTTGGAAGCACACATGAAGACGAAGGAGAGAGAGGGACACACACACACATACACACACACACAAGGAGGTGACGTCTGTGAAAACACACAATTTGAATATTTGTCATAAACGTATAAAAAAAATAGTTTCTAGAGGTCCTTTTATAAACTATTTAACATCTAACTACTAATTCTAACCCTGCAAAGCCAAGATACCCATTAAGAGATTAAATAAAAATGAATCTGTTGTTTTAATGGGCGTCAGACACCAATAATGCTGGGATTTCAGCTCAGAGCTTTCTAACAGATAGGTAGTCCTTTTCACCTGCAAAAAGGGACGTAGGTTGCACCACCTGCAATGAGATGACCAGGATTGGGTCTCCTTGTGTGTCCAAGCCTGTGGTCCAACATAAAGTTGAAGAAAGAGTCATTTCTCTGTGGATTTAAAGGAGCCGCAGGGGTGGGTTCAGGATGTCGCAGAGATGGGTGGACTGGGTTAGAAACGCGTCCGGAAACTCACGTTCTTTCCTTAGGAGAATTGTAGTCCTGATTTGTAACATATCATAACAGCTTTAAATTGTTAAACCTGACCCGAACAGATCTGGTCCTGATCTGTGACATCTTTCCTTCTCTAAAATTTTTCCCAGGTATCATGTGATATCTGCTTGAATGCATAACAAAACAAACAACACTTATAGAATCCTTATGACACGTTTGTGTTCTTACCAGCGACAGTGAGATGGAGATCGAAGCGGAGCATTACACCAACGGTGTGGTCGAAAGCTCGTCTGCCCGAATCATGAACGGCACGTACAGACACGAGGAGATCCTTCAGCCCGACGATAACAGCATCTGCAACGGGGTTACAGGAGCACAAAAACACTCTGGTCTGACTTACTTTATGGGCTGATGTGTGTGTTTTCTGCTTGCATGTTGTGTTTAGCTGCACATCCTAATGCAAGGTTTGCATATTTCCTTCAGATGGGAGCCGCAGTAACAGCAAACAGTTTTGTGGAGGGAACCAGGCAGCAACAGAGAGGATGATCCAGTTCGGACGGGAGCTGCAGGCTCTCAGCGAACAACTGTGCCGCGACTATGGCACTAACACCACGCACAAGAAGATGTTACAGGTACAGAGATTAACAGCTGGTCTGCTGAAGAAAGGAGGAAAGCTTTAAAGATTTTTAGTATTGACTTAAATCCAGATCCTCTAAACTGAACTCTAGAAAAAAAAAGAAACGATCAAGAAGTTAAAGCGGCATCACAAATCTGATCCAACATGGCTCAGTTATCCAATCTTTAGTCATTCATTTCCTGCCTGTTCCAGATTAGAATGATGAGGCAGATCTCAGCATTGCAGGGGCTCCAATGAAGCGGCATGAACATTGATCTTTAACTGCAGGAGAACTATTTCCCTCTGTGTAATTCACAAAAATCCACTTTTATCTGTTGTTACAGAATATTTACTCAGCCAGGAGTAAAAAATAAATACAATATACAATATTATGTAGTGAGATTTTTTGAAAAAAAAAAAAACAACCCTAAGTGCAAGGAGAAATCCCTCAATGCTGCTGGAATAATTTCATAATGTGCTGAGTTATGTGGCTCATTATAATGTTAAGGCAGGTTTCCACCACTAGGGGGCAGATGCAGCTCTCAGGAAGTCTTAGCTGACCCTCAAATAAAGTATGATGTTGGCGTCTGAACTGAAGTCAGGATGTTAGTTTTAAACCACAATCAAAAACATAAAAAACATGTTTCTTTAAATCTATATTTTCCCAAATCAAACTTTGGCTTTTTGCTCTGAATCTGCGCAGCAACTTTCATGTTACACCCTGCAGCATAAACTAAGACTCATACTTTAATGTAGGTTGGAGGAAATTAATTAATCTAGTCCTTTTAACTGAATTTATTGTTTTATTGACTTTGCAGCAATCCCCAATACCAGACATGCATGCAGCAACAGGGGAAAGGAAAACTCCTCTTTTACAGGAAAAAAACCACAAGCAGAACCAGACCAAAGACTGCTGCATACTCTACGAGAAAGACCGCTTTCTCTTGCTTCCAAACCAGCGAGAACAAATGGCACATGCCAGGGGTTCCGCAGTACGTCTGTGTGATTGGTCAGGATTTAGATGGGCGTTATTAAGTAGGAACAGCTGAGATAAAAAAAAATATATATATTCCAGGTTTAGAAATTTTTACAGTGATTTGTTGCATAAACTGGTTTTAAGGATCTCCAGGGTGTGGCGTAAGGTACAGTGGGTGGGACTTGCTCTCTACCAAAGTCGTTATGAGAGCTTATTGGCTGCAGGACTTGTGGAAAGAACCGATGATAAAAAGCCAAAAGTAACCATTTAATGGAGAAATGTAACAGAACAGATCCTTGATGCCTCCTGCTTATTCCCTGCAGACGGATACAGCAGCTGTAGTATGTGCTCTTATGTGAACTAAAAGCTCTTTCTGGTCGTCTGTGTGTATATTTAGGATGCATTTAGCCTGCTGGCGTACTCAGACCCCTGGAACTGCCCAGTGGGCCAGCAGTTGGACCCCACACAGAGAGAATCGCTCTGCTCCGCTCTCAACAGCGCCATTCTGGGTAAACGGCAAAAACAAACACACTTGGACTTTGTTGGGAGTAGGAGTGTTTTCTCTCCACAGCTACAAAGTAAATGGCTCGTTTCCTCCCGGTGGTCGACAGCAGAGGCCAAATGTCTTCGTTTTATAATGAAGCACTAAGCTTTGTGGAGCCTCACACAGACCTGGGCTTGGATGAAACTTACAATACTGTTTTAGTTGGCAGTATGAAAAAAACTGTTAGACTTTAAATGTTTCATACTAGCAGTTATAAAACCAACAAATCAGTAAATTATTCTAATGCTTTGAAATGTATTGATTTCATTTGAAGTATATTTAAATATCTAATTTTATAGTATCCTAATATTCCAAACGCATTTTTAGATGAAACCTGTCTGCAAAGATAATTTTATCTAAAGCCTTCTGTCTACATTAATGGGATGTTCATGGTTAAAATGATACGAAGCGCCATAAAAACAGTGTGTTAATTAGGGGTGCATCGATTGCGGGTTCCTGGCCTATTCTGATTCCCTGACATAACGATTCCGATTTTTATCAATACAGATGTTTTGAAAGCAGACACTGTATTTATAAGATTATAAAACCTCTTAAATATTTAATTCCTATCTTACTTAAAGACATTAATCAGTACCTGTGAAACGATAAAAACGTTTCAAATCACTGCTATCAAATATAAATTAGAGGAAGAAGAGATCTGTAAAAAAAAAAGCTCGTTTTCACATCGAAGTATTGGCCAATCGCCGATCTCCCAAAACTAAGGAAATCGAGGCCGATCCTTAATGTTAATTTAGGTTAAAAAAGGAAATTGTATTGAAATCTAAATCTCTTCTTAAAACCTAATTTAAGAATAATTATAAATAAAATACATATTATGATTTTATATTTGTTTTATTGGCTTTTATTCATTTCATTTTCTTTTGATTATATTTCATTAAAGGATAATTATTATCACTACAAAATATTTGAATCAATTAGATGCAAACACTGAGATGAGGGTTTTTACTTTAATGTTTTTTTTTATCTCTTTAGTTTTCTCCTTCATTTATTTTTCATTTAATTTCTCATTGTTTGTTATTGTGTATTTTTTGTATGATTCTTCTTCTGGGTTTTTATTCTGTATTTAACACCTCCCACCCTTTTTTACTACAAATATAAAAAAAAAAAGTAAAAATAAAACTAAGCCTAAATTAACTGGTATTTAGAATAAAAATCTTAAAATAAAAGTTTTTTATTTTTGGTGAACTTAGTTTCAGCTCTTGTTTTTAATTTAAATGAGGGCGGTGGATGGGTGTAGACAGAGGAAGGTGGTGCTGATTTAGAAAAAGAAATGAAGCGGAAATATCTGAAAGTCCTTCAGATCATGACCCCATCAGACACCAGGTGGTTCATCAAGTTTCCTTCACCTAAAAAAAGAACTTCCATCATGATAAAAGCATTTTCATTTGTTGAGGTTTTGATTAAACATTGTAAATGAAAACATTCAGACGCGTCTCATCAAGCATCCTCTCTGTCTGCCGTTTTCCTCCTGTCCACTCCAGAGTCCCAGAACCTTCCTAAACAGCCTCCGTTGATGCTGGCGCTCGGTCAGGCCACAGAGTGCGTTCAGCTCATGGCTCGGGTCCGGTCCGGTTCCTGCTCCTTCGCCAGGATAGACAACTTTTTGCACTAGCCCTCGTTCAGGTGAGCACAATACTAAGAAAAAAAAAGAAATCATTACACCAAGATCCATGATAAGAGCTCGGGTCTTACCTGTCTGTCCTCAGGTAAATGTTAAGCAGCACTGAGATGTCCAGCTGGTTATTGTCATGGCGACGAAGAGGCGAGCATGCGTCTGATTGGAGCAGAGAAAGGAAGAAGGCTTCCTATTTAATTTAGTATTATCAGATTTAATAAATGTGTGACACTATTTAAAGATTATTATTATTATTATTCAGTTTATATAGCCTTTCTTTTAGCCTTTTTTTTTCTTTTGTCAGTTTGTTGTGCTTATCCCAGACAAATTAATCATCATCCCCCTTTTTTTTAATTCTTTTGTTGTTATAGTTGGCCCTTTGATTCCTGTAGTCATTTCTGTTGTTTTTGTTTCCCATTTCACTCAGAACCAAACCCATAACATCCTGGATGCCATTAAACACAAACTGGAGGCGCTTTAGACGTGTTGCTTTCCTCAGAGGATTGTCAACCTTCGGCTTCGATGTCATATTTAATTCAACCTTTTAATGATGGATTTGAACTCTTCTTTTTTTTCCAGAGTGAAAGAATTTACCCAGAAGGATAAAACCATTGTATTCTCTATTTTTAGATCCCTACTGAGTATTTTGGATTTCCTTTCCTTCTTACTATTGGTCAGTTCAATCTGTGCCATCCAACTTAATTTAATGCTGGTGTAGAGAAACCAGCAATCACATTGGATCATAAATACAAAAAAAAAAAAGGCCTTGGCTTTGTGAAGTTAAAACATCTTTAACTATCAGTACCACCTGTTTTTAGATGCACATTTTTACGTTTATGTTTTATCCAGTGTGGATCAAAGGAAATTCCCCAAAGTCTTTGCTTTTAAAGTTATTACAGTCGTTTTGTTGTATTGCTATTCCACTCTAGAACAAAAGAATAGTTCAAAGAAATCATCGAAAGCGAAAAATGAACAATATAATTACATCTAAGCCTCTGATACTTGGCTTTATAAGGAGACTCGGTAAACCAAGAATTGATGGGCTTTCATAGGCAGGGCAATCTAAGCATGAACAACACCTGTTATTGTGTGGAGCTCCTCGTTAGTTGCAGCCCACACAGCTGAAATTATTCCTAGAAGTTTGAAGCAAACGATATTAAACCCTGGTTTTGTTTCTGATTAAATGTAATGTAACTTCTGGAGTGGCTGCAGCAGGTAGGTTCTTGGTAAAAAAAAAACAGAGTATTTCCTGAAATAGAACATCAGAAAACATAATTGAAGGTCCTCTGCTGTGGCATAACGCTAACCAAGAGCAGAGAGGTGTTGGAGCCTTAATTTTACTGTAACAAGCTCTAAGTCGGCCAATCAGAGATGTGGTTGCAGGTGGCGGATCGGATCCCCGGCTGCACCTACGACACCTGCCCACAGGGCCGAGCCATGCTCTATTATCAGCATAAAGAAAATCAGTATCAAAGGCAGGCTAACAAGCACAGTGTGTGCCCGTTGAAAAGTCAAGTTTCATTACTGCAGGCTTCTTTTTTCCCCTCCACACTCTGACCTACTGTGTGCTCATGCAGTCACAGCTAGAATTTCAAATAAAGAGGTGAAATCATGTGACAAACAGGGAGGCCTGTAATTTCAAGGTGCACTTTGTGATTATTAAACCGCAGCCATTCTTTCACTTTGATTTCCACACTGGGCTCGGAGGCCTGTAAACGCCTTTGTTCCAGAGTTCGGCTCAGTTTCTGTGCATGAGACGAAAGTTGTTTTTTTTCTTTTGTACCGCTCATCGGGTGACACTGGATTGGGTTTATCCTTTGCTTCCTCCTATAGAGTCAATAGGTCGTTCAGCGACCACCTCGTATAGCATCTGGTTGTTACCCAGCGTGAATGAATTGGATAATTAACACTGATCAAACAGATTTGATGTGTTTGGGGAAAATAACTGCAGAGCAGTGAGATAATCCAGTTCAACCTCTCAGTTTATTCAGAATGTCCCTGAGCTTAAATCTACACCCAGATCAAGCTGGTATGAATCTCCTGAAGTGTGGTTCTATCGTGTAGTTATTAGTAGTCAGTACTTTACTTCAAACAGAACATCACAGTGATCTGAATTTGGAAAAATACCAATTACTGAGGCATTTGCAGTTTATTTTTTTAACGATATTTTTGGTGGGTGAAAATCCCAAAGTTTTTAGCTGAGGTTTTTTTCACCCCCTCTATGTTTGCTAGCGAGTCTACTGATTTAAGACTGCCAAGAACAACTGGAGGAAGCTAACTGGCCCTGTTGTCAGAGGTGCCAAAACACTGAGAAAAAGTTTGGAAAAGCTTTTTTGGCAAATGTTAGCCGTTTTATATGCTGTTAGTAGAAAAATGATTGACAAGATTTGACCATCTTTGTGGTGACTTATTTTTACCTTTCAGCAATTCTTTCAGACACCATATGGGATATTGCTGTGTGCAGAAAGACTAAACACCGAGTAGTGGTAATTTCTCCCAGAGGGCAAAAAGACTGTTTTATTTATGCAAAGTCTTTTTAATACAATATTTGATATGTGTGTAATATTCATCAACACACTGTTGATGTCTGGAAGGTGACTGGAAGCTGTTTAAACTGATTTGATTAGTAACCTGACTTCATCAAAAACTACAGGTGGTTTTAGGGCTGTTGATGTGAAACTCGGCACCTGGAAACGAGGAACTCACTGAAGTTTGTATTGGTTGACAATCCACTGACATTCAAGCTGCTTGCATCAGTGTGACGCTTTTAAAGAAACCAAAGCCTGGTGTCCTGCAATGTCCAGCATTAGACTTTTCTCTGGTTCTTCCCAGTTAAGTTCAGTGCAGGACAAGTCCAGACTATTGATAGGAATATTAAAGAACTTTAATTCATTAGATCAAAATTAAACCTTTAAGTAAAGCCTTATAGGTTCTAGAAGGAAACTAGAACACAAAAAGATGATACATGTCCTTTAAGAAGCTCTCTTTGGGCTCCTATTTCTTTCCTTTCTCTTAATATAATTTATTTTTTGACCTGTGTCAGAAGGTTACAGCACTTCCTGTGCTTGTACTTTCAGAATAATGAAGCAGGGTTTTGTTTCCTGTTTTCTTTCCTATCTCTGTTCTGCAATTACCCATATCTGTTGTTCCTTTCTACAAATAGCTGGATGTTGTCAAACCTGCAGCTCATTTTCTGAAATCACCCCAATGATACAAAAATAGGTTTACATTTGTCAGTCTGATGTTGAGCTTTCCACCAGGATTATTTCACAGCCCTACTCTGCTGTGCTGGGAAGCTCCTTGTCTCCACCGCCGTGTCCCTGCCTGTCCTCCATGTTTGAACTCTGATCCCCAGCACCTTTCCTCCTGCACAGAGAAACTGATATGACGATGCAGATGAGCTCTGCATTAATGACTTCTATCTTCATTTTATTATTTCTTTTGGGAACTTTTGAGTTCTACATAAATATTAAGAAAATGTAAGAAAAAAAAAAAACATTGTGAAATAAGTTATCTACTTAGCATGACTTTTAAAACAATAAAAAAAGGAAAAAAAGATAATTGAAAAAAAAAAGTATTGGAAACATGTTTAAAAATAAATATTGTATTCTGTTTAATTTTGACAGAATTATTTTTATTAAAATACATCCATATGCATATGAACCGTGTCCTGTTGTTATTTGCTGTTTTTACTTATAAAACTATTGCATCCTGTATTACATTATGCATTATTTCTGTGTCCTACACTTTTTCGGTTTTCACCAAAATGAGACTACATAACTTGAGGTACAATATTGTGTGTGCTCATAGTGAACATACAACAAAGTAATGGAGCCAAGCATGTTAACATTTTGGAGTTGTAAAAAGAAAGAGGTAAAGTGCAAGAAATATTGGATTCTGAGAGGTATAAGACAAAAGTAACACTCAGAATACAATATAAACTTAAGCTAAGGATGCAGCATCTTCTGAGTTAATGGAAATAAATCTTTTTAGGCTCAAAAAAGGACAAATTAAACACTAACAGGACCGATGCTTGGCACATACAGCATTTCTCTTATTTGTATAAACCCCATATGTTATTGGGTTTCTTTGTGTGTTTTTAACAGGCAGAGATACGAGGCTTAACCTCTTTACTACCTGCTTAAATCTTTTTTTAAGGATAATCTAATCTAACAACCAAGATTCAACCTCGATCAATTTCAAGTATGCACTTGTTTATAACCACAATACAGGCTTAACTCACAAAAAGGCAACCAGATTTTCTCTGAAAACGTTTTGACACCTCTCCGGTAGTCATTGTCAGCTCCGTGCGATCTAGTGTGAGCAGACATAAATGACAAAGACTTCTGGATAGGTGCTGAAACATTTTCTTTTGTGTGTGTGTGTCCTGTTTTGCTAATATGGCACTGGGAATTGATGTTCTGGGGCTAAATAGTAGCCCATTAGTTTTGCTTTCACAAGCAGACCATTATGACTTTGTCATAGGGTTTCACTGGTATATGAAACTTAATTGAAAATTATTTGGGAATTAAAATCATATACGACGGAGACGGAAAGGTAGGAGAGAAAGGAGGGGACAAAAACCGAGGGAAAGAGTGAGAAAAGGGCGAAAAAAAGAAAAGAAACAGAGACAAAACAGCAGGATAGACAACACAAAAGCTATACAGAAGTCTGCTTCCACACCTGTATGAAATAGAAAGAAAAGAGAGAACATAACAGCAAAAAGACAGCAGGCAACCAAGGTAAATATCAAACAAAGCTTTACGAGGAGAGGGTATCCCTTAGATATCCATTTGTGGGGAAGACTAAATTTATGTTGATTATATAATATTATTAAGGCTGGTATAAATCTGTCGCTGTAGTTTAGTATTTAGTATTAGCATGTATCTGTGAACATCTGGAATAAAATTCCCTTGTGTATGCATGGGCAGAAAAATGTGCTCAATAGCAGGTGTGGGCGGTCCCAGTACCGCACCCAGGAGAGACAACCTCCCCCAAGGGTGCTGGCCAGCCTCTCCACCGCATCCCCCTGGAAAACGCTCACCCACTCCCTCAAATGCCAGAGTAGGTAGCCAACCCACCAGGGAGCCAGCCCTACCACCAGCCAGTTACTTCCACTCCAGGTGCCCACATCCATATCATACTCACATACCTATAGCTACCAGGTGATTGCAGTTCAGGTAGTCCACCCCCACAGCACACCAGCCACCCAACTTCAGATGCCAGACACCCCTGTCTTTTGTCATGGTTGTTTAAGAAATGAGGAGTTACTCATTGCATCAGCTGGGGTTAAATAACTTGTTGCCAGCCGAAAGATAATCACCTATGCAGTACTTATCCAATAGGAGCATTTAAGTTAAATGAGCCTTTGGGTTTTTTTCTACTAAGAAATTGTCAAATTTGTTGTAGGACCTGGTAGTGTGGAGTTCAGACGTTAAGGTTATGAGCAGGTTTGTGGTAAAACCTGTCAACTCAAAGGGGAATCCGTTCTTACTTAATTTGGCTGGAATTGGATCTAACACAAGGTGAAGGCTTGGATGACGCTACTAATGTTATTCATTCAGAAAGCTCAGCTGGATCAAAACATAAAACATAATATACAATTTAGTTTCTGTAACTGTTTACATGCTCAGATAAAACAACAGATTTGCTATTACATAAAATGTGGAATGTTTGGGTTTGAGCCTGAATTGTTCAAAATCGAGTTTTGCCGTTAACATTTTTATGTGCTGCATGAGAGAGATGGAGAGTGTGATAAAAGGATGACAGATGTGGTTTGGAGATTTTTGATGGCAAACTTATATTAAGCATTTACATTATGTTGCACCTCTTGCATCTGCAAGTGGTTTTCATTAATTGTTTTGCTTTTGCTGGAAATGTTTTTGACACAATTTTTTGGATATAAATGAACATCATATGACAAGCACTGGAAGTTGTGACCTTATATGGAATTATCGGGGAGATAATTATGCAGATCTGCAGCTCTCATGAACCAGCTTGCTTAGACACAGGTGGAATGCATCATGTTTAAGAGAATCATTTACTAAAGTTAGGAAGTTCTGTTAAATCTGATGTGGCGGACTACTAGGAGCCCATGGTAAGAAAAAAGTTAAGGAAAATTTACAGCAAGAATACAAAAATGTTCCATGAGGCCCATACATCTAAGATTATCAAATTTAAGGTTAGTTCAGAGTTAATCATTCTTGAATTTAGGATGGACAAAACAGGATCAACATGGAATCATTTCTCATGCCCTTGTTGCTTCTGCATTTATCATTTTTCATGATTTTTAATTATTTAAAGAAGTTTATTTTTGCCTTCGTAGTAAATAACTGCATGTGAAATGATTATTTTTGATGTTCTTTTGTCTACAGCAGTTCAAAAAATCCAAAGGTTCATCCTATTTTTCTCCTCTCTGGTCCTTCTCAGACAGTCAGAGCAGCTGCAAACACCTCTGGTTGCACAGCTGGTTTTAGTGTGCTGAGTAGGAAAGGTGGATAGAGGTAGACAGAGCAGATCTCTTTAGAGAACTTTTTAAGAAGGTAGACAGGTTAAAAAAAGCACAGAAACCATTTATGGAGGACCAACTCTGACATAATTGAAAAATATATACTAACTCAATAAATAGGCTTACAATTAAATTTGTAATAAATAGAGCAAATAAATTATAATAATTATAATTACATTGTATCATAGAAATTCTGTGTGCTGTAATATTTTTATATGTTTTATATATTTCTCTTTTTTTACCCATTACAATTTCTGAATTTTGACTAATTCTGACTATGATCTCAGAGAAATTCTGACTTTATCATCAGTATTTGGACACAAATTTCCGAATTCTAAAATTTCAAATTTAATCTCAGAATTTGTACATTATTCCCAGAATTTCAACTTCAATTTTAGAATTCTGACTATTCTCAGAGATCTGACTTTAATTTTAGATTTCTGAATTTAATCTCAGAATTCTGATTTTATTCCCAGAATTCTGACTAACCTCAGAATTTTGAATAATTCCAACTCTGACTTTACTATCAGAATTCTGATTTTTTTTCATATTTATATGAAAACCAACCAGTGATGAGTTGACTATTAAAATCTGATTTATCTGGTATGAGAATAGAACAGGATCAACTTCCTTTTACTGTTGTAAATGCGATGAGAGGGTAGGATGCAGCAATGGGATGTTTGTGTAAAATCAATGAAACAAGGAAGCTCCTTGACAAGAAGCTAAGAACTTGCATGTCCTTGAGGGCCAGTCCTGCAGCTTTCAGAGGTTTCCCTGCTTCAACACAGCTGATTTCCATTGATAAGTGATTAACAGCCTTTTGCTGAATTGCAGTCATCAGAATCAGCTGTGCTGAAGCAGGGAAACCTCTAAAAGCTGCAGGATTGCGGCCCTCGAGGACTGAGTTTAGGGATAACAGTTTGGCCTTCTTTATATTTTTTGACACAAGCTATAATATTTTAAATGCTGCAATGGATACCAAGCATTTCAACATGGTCACACTCTGCCAACTCTAAGGCAGAAACTATTTGAAGATATTTCATATTGTGGTATTAAATATCCAGAAAAAACAAACAATTCAGAACTATGGGGATAAAACAGAATTCAAAAAGATAATATTACATCACCCAATAAATATCTATTCATATTACAATCATCACAAATATGTTCATCTTGTTTACTGCTGCAATGCATTCAACAGCCAAAGGGGGGCGCTCTCAGAGCACTTCTAGTTTTACAACTGAATTCCCTTTGGAAACAAAGTTATAATCTGGACTTCTGTTTTATTTGAAAGATCGATTTCTGCTCATGAATTCTCTTCTCTATGTTGTTACTATGAAGTCTGGGGAGTTGATGTCATGGTGCCTGTATCTCAAACTCGACTGCCAGTATAAAGCAAAGCTGTGATAAGATGGACTTTACAGAAAAAAGAAAAGGTGATAGATTGGGCATGATTTCATCTCATATATTTTAATTCTGTGAAGAAACAATATAATGTGATGTGTGAGGTTTTGCCAAGTGATTTGAAGCTGCAATACAGAATTAAATAGCATGATTGGGCCAAGCCAAGTTTTCTCTTTTATTTGACAAAGGTGAGATGATTTTATTCAGTTGTTTTGATGAGATCTTGAGGTCTAATCTCAAGTACTGAAGTCTTTTGTTGACTTATTCTACTTTTATAAAAGAAAGTTTATTTTGCATGAGGACATTTTGGATGCTATTAGGGAATATGTTCAAAGTGTTTTTATAAGGATATTTAAAGAGGACAAACCTAATAGATAATGCTAGAGGCAGCAGGGGATGACTACAAACAGTTTTATTTTATTTTACTTTATTTGTGGACTCAGAGAAAGACAATCATGTTGTAAGGGATAATATGTAGTTAAGACATGTTACACCATAAATACTTTTTTTCAGGTTATCCTGAGAATGAAGCAACCTGATCCAGAGAGGTGGCTGGACTTGCATTTTGGACTCAGACAACACTTAGCATATACAGGGTCCAAAACCAGCCCCCAAACACCACAGACTTTTCCAAAGATACTCAGGATAGATTACAATCAGCTTTCTCCACAGGGTGGCTGGGTACCACCATAGTGATAGGGTGAGGAGCTCGGTCTTTCAGCAGAGGCTCAAAGTGGAGCCACTTCTCCTCCACATTGTGAGGAGTCAACTTAGGTGCTCAAAGATCTGTTTCAGATGTCCCCTGAACGCCTTCCTCTGGAGGTGATCCTGAAACGTCCCACCAGGAGGAGGCCCAGGACACTCTGGAGGGACTATGCCTCGCAGCTGGCCAGGGAGAGCCTCAGGCTTCCCCTAGCTCTGCTGCAGGTGTCTGCAGAGAGGGAAGTCTGTAACTCTCTGCTGAGACTGCTGCCTCCACGACCCAGTGTGAAGCGAAAGATGACAAGAATCAGTAAGAGTACTGAGGAAAGCAATGCCCAAAGTCACTGAGAGCTCAGCGATGTTTTCTACACTGTGGTATGAGCTACAGATTATCTTTAGATTGTTAACTATCGATGTTATACTCTTATCAGTGATGATGAACTGAAGTTAATCAGCTACATACACTGATTGGTATGAAGCATTAATGACACGAAGTTCGTATTTTGTGCTAATATGTTTGATTTAAGGGAATAACAGACCTCAGTGCCTGTGAAGGTCCCTAACATTAGACAGTTATGGTAATTATTAGTTTAAAAAAAAGGACTTCCTTCTCAAACTAGCTGAGAGTGATATTTCTATGTGACCTCTGGCTGTTTTTTATTCACCTTTTAGGAGCGGTGGGCCAAGCTAACCTTCACTCATTGAAATTACACTACTGGTGGCTATCTGAAAAATCTGGTTTAAATGGTGAACATCTATGGTTTAACTTGTCAGAAATAGTCTAAAATAATATGCACTTAGTATGGTGGTCCTTAGGAGCAAAACACTACAACATTAAGGAAGCACAATTACAAATTCAAAAACACAACAACATCTGCAGCGAGGCCAATGTGCCTACAGCCATCTCAGGTCAGACCATAATTCAGACAGCTGCTGTTAGAATGAATAGGAGGAACTTCAAATTTGATTTTAATCGCATGTAAGAAGAGTTAAAGATAATCTCACAATAATCTCTTACATGTCACAACACCTTAAAAGACCAAAATACATTTTAAAAGACCTTTCAGCCAGATCAGGAATCCTCAAAACTGTCCCTTTAGGTCCACATTGTAGATGCATCTCTACTTCCACACCTGAATGCCATTGTTCAATTATCTGCTCAGCATGCAGCCAAGTTCTCTAGAGTCCTGCTAATGACCTGATTATTGACTCAGGTGTGTTAAAGCAGAGACACATCTAAAAGGTACAGGACACCGACCATCGAGGACCATAACTGAAGAAGCCTGAGCTAGATAATACATAACCATTCAAAACAATTATTTTTTTTGGTATTATCAAAGATTTTTTTTCCAATCAAAGTGAATGGTAAATAAATAGTAGTGTTTGGGACCTGATAATTTTATCTAAACTTCTTCCAAAACTCTTTTTCGAACTATAGGCTTTGAAATACTTTAATTACTGTTTTAGTGCACTATATATATATATATATATATATATATTCTATATATCTATCTAGCTACTCCTGACCATATGACAGCTGAAGTGATCACTTAAAACTTGCCCAGCTGCAACAAATCTACAATCAGATAGTTAGCGCCTGCTAATGTTGTTCTGGCTTTAATTGGGCGCCTTTAAGTTTTCAGGAACAAACCCACTGCCTGGGTCCTAAATAATAAATGTATGGAAACCATCTAGTGAATGGTAAATGGTCATTTACTAGGTGTTTGTCACTTTATCAAGTCTGAGGATCCCAAACCACAGTACATTCACCCACACTTTTAGATGCGGATAACGGTAAGCTACATCTCGGTCACAGCTCCTGAGGCAGACTTACACAGCACGGCTGCCATACATACACGGTCAGGCCCACCTACCACCAACAGCAGGGAAGGTGATTGAACGGACACCTACGTCCTGAGCCACTGTCGCTCATTAATAACCTCTGCCAGAGGTGGGTAATAATTAGTTACATTTACTTGAGAAACAATTGGAAAAATATGTACTTTCAGGAGTAGTTTTATTTTTTACCTAAGATATATACAGTTCTCAGTGTAAGGATTGGTTTTCTAGGTTATGTGGAAAAGGATTATTTTGTAAAAGTACTTCTTCCTAATGAATTTGCTATTTTATATTAATGACATTTATTTGTATTGTTTATGCATTTAAGTTTTTAAAATGCAAGAATTTGTATATAAAGTCTGTCTGCATCACTTCTAAACATTAAATCAGATGTTGGTATCCAACAATAACTCAGTACTCCAGCAGCCAACTATTATTTACTTTTACTTGGGTAACAAAATGTTGAAGTAGTGCTACTCCTACTTGAGTACAGTACTAAATACTCTGCATGGATTTGGGCCTGTTTTAATTACAAGAACATTTAAAAATTGTAATGATCACTACCAGAAAACTAAAGACTTATCTGCATTCAGTTTCCCAAGTGAATAATGAGCATATGAGATTATGCAGCTGAAGTAAAAGATCATTTATTTTAAACAGCTTTAGAGGGAAAATAATTAATATATAATAATATATATGAAGGGTGCTGAATATTTTTATGTTTTTGGTTTCAGCAGCTTTAGGCCCACTTATCTTTGAGAAAGATTTTAAAGTTAATTGATTGAATCATTAGGATGTTGTATATGGAAAAAAAGTTCAGTGTTTAAAATTTGGTGTAAAAAAAAAAAAAAAAAAAAAAAAAAAAAAAGCGAGACCGTTTTTCTTCCATAATTGTAGGCTTATTGGTTTTGGCAGCAGCTGGACAGCAGGGGGCAGAAAGAGGCTGCAGAGCCTGCAGTATAAACAGAACTAGCTACCAAATCTGCTTTGATCCTAACATGATGCTATTTAATCCCTCTAGTCATCAGGCTTTAACTCTTGTATCAAACTAGTTTCTTTAAGCAAATGCAACTGCTTTAGACTGAAAAAACTTTTCAAATCTACAAAAGTTAAATTCTTGTTAATGTATGTTAAATTAAGTAGATGTTTCCTGCTTACAAAATAAATCAAATGAAAGACGTTTGGGTTTTGGGAAACACTGAAAGGAATTGAAAGAAATGATGTTGATGATAGAGTGAATATGTGATAACAGGGAAAAACAAACAAAAACAGTTCATTTAGTAAGAGAGAAATAAAAAGCATGAATGAGAAGCACTTTTTTAACACAGAGAAGATAAGGACTAAGGATAAGCATGAAACAGAAAATACATAATGAATAAACCAAACATTTTGAAAAAAAAAAAAAGAAATTTGAGAGGAAAAAAAAACAGGATCCTTAGAGTTTCAGTAAGAATTTAACTTTGAAGCCGTTATGGTTTAAATCCTCAGCCAATTTCACTTTAAGCAGAATCAAAATTATTTTGGCCAACTTTGTGAACACTAACATGGAATCTGATCTCTTGTTCACTTTGTTCTCAACGTAGAAACATTTTGTAAATACATGACATCTGCTGGAAAATAGGCAAGCAGCGTTTTTACAAAAGAGGCAATCAGTGTAAATATGCATGATATTGATCAGGAAACTGACAATTAAGTAGGAAAGGACTAAATCCACTGTGGTTGATTTATAGTAAATTATATATGTCTCGTAAGTTTCACAATATTTGATCACAACAGGTTTTAGTGTCGAGCTTTTAAAGGGGAAAGCTGAATCATAAGCGATCAATTTCCCAAACTGATACAGCTGGAAGTGGACGCTGAGACGTTTTGATTGTACTTTTCCTTGGAGAGGCAGAAATCTTCTTAACATTAGAGCTACAACCTCTTTAAGCATGGTCTGTTCATAAGGTTTATTACTGTGTTTTCAGAATTTCATTTGGGAGTACAATTATCAAGTCAGACACGGATGTGGGTTAAGGAGGCCTGGGTTGCATCTCTGCTCTAACATATCCCATAGAAACCAATCAGATATTCAGTCAGGCTGGGACAAGAGGCCGTCTTAAATAAAAATGTCCAAAATGTCTTTGCATGCAGAAACATTGAAGTTCCTTTTACTTAAGTAAGGAGCTTTACTCTTTACACATTGTTTTACAAAAGACAACACTGCATCCAACGCTTTGCATTGTGAAGCTTAAATGCTGCAGACATATAAACGCATTACATTAATTTCTTTATGCCTCCAAGGCCTAAAATCTGCAACATCACCGTGCAAAAAATAGTTTGTGGTGCAACAGCAACAACAAAAATGAAATAGCTTGGATAGATAAAAATAAATTGCTCAAAAAAGGACATATAATATCAAGCTCATAGTTAAATAATGTAAAAGAACATTTACCTTAATCAGGTAAAAAAAAATGGTTTAAAAACTGAATTTAAAGTTGAAGGAGTAGTCTTTAAAACAAGGTAAATATATACAAATATATAGAAAAGATTTACTTAAGAAAAATAAACTATATTTATTCACATATTTAGTTTGGAGTTACTCTGTCCCTACACAATACCTCACAGGTTTCTTAGAATCAGTGTTTGCTGGCTTTATGACCGCATATTGATTTGTCACATCACTGTAAACAATCAACTTTTCAACTTTGCCAGTGATGCTGATCTCTGCCAGTGCTCTCAGTCTTTCTTCTGTCATAGAGGATATTAGATAGTTCTGTATGAATTAGACCTTAGAAAAACTCCGCTCTGCCAAAGCATTCTCACTCCCAACTTGTCTAATAATGATGCTTGGTCCAGCCCCTGTTGCATTAGCTACTGATATGACCAGGGTGCTGCTCTTGTCCTTTTTTGCATGACAGGTTGTGGCAGGAACTTGCCAGAAATTCTTCTGTCAACCGCAAAGTAAAAAGTTAGCTCGAACCCAGACCTTAACTTCTTAACATAACGAAATACTAGTATACATGTTACCATACACTCTTAAAACTACCAACAATAACTATTGAGGGCTAAATTTATTTCAAAAATGGGTTTCAAATCACATGTGTCTCAACCTGTAATAGAGGGGCAAGGCAAGTTTATTTGTATAGCACAATTCAGTACATGGATGATTCAAAATGCTTTACATCAATTAGACAATAGAAGAAAAATAAAAAGCAAATAAACATTAAAAACGCATAAAAAAAACAGATTAAACAGTTGGACCACAACCTTAATCACGAAACACCTCAGTTAACAGTCAAAAGCAGCTCTAAACAAATGGGTTTTTAACTTTGATTTAAAGAAATCAGGCTTTCAGCAGTTTTACAGTCTTCTGCAAGTTTGTTTCAGATACGTGGAGCATAGAAACTAAAGGCTTCTTCCTTTCCAGTGTGGGGTCCTGTCACTATGCCTCCAAATGATGATGCACCTTGGCTACTTAGCCAAGGTGTTATCCCTTTGGCTGACTGGTTAGCGCGTGCAACTTTCACCCGGGAGTTGTGGGATCAAATCCCGCCCGGGGCCCTCTGTAGTGTGCACCTTGCCACACTTAAGTAAGTAAGACTAGCTCTACTTTATCATATTCTTACTCAAGTAAAAGCAAAAAAGTATTTGGTAAAAAGGCTACTGAGTAACTGATATACTTACTAATTATGATACTAATTATGATCATAACAACTAACTGAATATGTTCTGCCTTATAAAATCTACAAAATGTATAGTTATAGTGTGTAAGTATATGTTAAGTTGCATTATACTGTTTTCTGTGTTTTCACTTAATATTTAAATGACGCAGCCCCAGCAGATGGAAAATAACAAATAAACAATAAACCTTGAGCACAAAAAGGTAGAAAGTTTTTCCCTCCATGATGCATATTTGTTTAGAACAAGCTTGTTTTGTAAAAGTGAAGTTACTCACAATGGATGGAGTAGCTAAAAATTTTACTGAAGTAAGAGTAGTGATACTTTATCATATTTTTACTAAAGTAAAAGGCAAAAGTTAAATGGTGTAGAAATACTCCTTAAATGACATTACAAATGAAAGATACTCAAGCAAATATAACTAGTTACTACCAACCTCTGTGGGCATCAATATATGATTTTCCACTGGTCTCTTCTAGTCTGTGCATTAAGCTGATTCCCTAAAACAATGAAAAAACATTTGATTTAATCTTGTTTCTATAATCATGTGAAAATCATTACACATGCAAAACCCCCATCTGTTTAATTTGCTTTTTGGGGACCCCCTAGCTTGATGCCCTGAGCAACCTCTTAGTTTTGGTCGAGCCTGATAATTGGAATAAATAATGGATATGGATAATGGATATGGATAAATAATATTGGAATTAATTTTACCCAATTCTTTCACTTAGAATGCTTTACCCTGACACCTTACATAAACTAATGAAATAAATAAATAAGGGTAAAATAAATTCAGTTTTTTGTTACCAATAGAAACAAAAACTTGAAGCTGCAGGACTTTTTATATGTTATTTAAAAATCTCAACTGAGGTTATTAGGTTTATGGTGTATTAGGACTCTTTAAAAACAGACAAACACAATGAAAAGACTGAGGTGAAGAAAAAAGAATTTCAGAAATTCATTTTCTCAGTTTTTTTTTTTTTTTTTTTTCAGAGCA
>JAUZNJ010025867.1:0-10342 GCA_034780135.1 Jordanella pulchra | reverse complement strand
TGAAAAACATGTTTTTTAATTATTTTGTTAACAACATTTCCAAACCATATAGTAATTTCTTTCAACTCGCTAATCAGGCACTGCACTTTATTAGTCGATCACATTCAAACTCAATAAAATGCATTGATGGTCATGATATAACAAAATATGGAAAGGTTTATAGGGTATGAATACAATCACATGGCTCTGTACTGTTTTAGAGTTCAAACAGCATAAGAAGGTTTGAATGTCAGATGCTTTTGAGTGGGAGAAACTACTTTTGCCATAATAGTCTAGTTTCTCCAATAGCTTCAGTTTCTTAGATTTTTCTCACTCCTGATCCTCCTACTCGTCTTCACTTCCCACCCAGACTGACCTGGCATCCCTCTACATCAAAGCTGGTGTGAAGAATGTTGGCACAGTGTTCCTGATGACTGACGGCCAAGTGGCAGATGAGAAGTTCCTCGTTCTGGTCAATGATCTTTTGGCATCAGGTGACTGCAGGCCTCTCTAATTATTGCCTCTCATTTTTGTAGGAGAAGGATTTTATGTCTCAGTTTTTATTGTTAGCCGGAACGCTATATGGCCTAAACACAACCAGTCTTGCTGATATTATACATATAGATCAATTTTTCTGCTTTTCTAAATCTTCAAGGTATTATTTATTAAAGTTGTTAACCGGTTTGAAGCTCCTGTTGAATCTCAGCGGGGGGGTCGGGGGTGGGGCATGTGTGTGTGTGTGTGTGGGGGGGGGATTATTGGGGGGATTGGTGTTATGTATATATATAAATATCATGTTAAATGTTATCTGTGTATAATCAACCTCCCTGTATTCAATTTGCATCGATTTTAACATATTTTTCACCAGTTTTTTATTGGTTGCCTGCCACAAAAATTTTTGAAATGATATAAAAGCATGATGATGTCATGTTAAAAAGGTGTTTTCTGTAAAAGATAAATAATTTCAGACTATGAATCATACACTTTGGAAACTCTAGCTATTATTGTACTGTCTGAGGTTTGTATTTAATTGTTGTAGTGGGCAATTTAAATCATGTCCACCCTCATAAAACGCATGGTGTCTCATTTTCGAAGCAAAAGCAGCAAATGAATCCAAGACTAAACATCTTGCAATTTCTACAGTATACACACTCACTTTTGATTCTTTTCAGAAGCTACGATACCATCAAAGAGCATCATATAGACAGACAGGATTGCCACAATCATCCAATTGCTGCTAGCTTTTTGCCATTGAATGTAAGAGTAAAACCCAATATCTATGTTTTTAAATTTGTTGGGAAACCTGGAGTACCCAGAGAAAGCAGAAGCATGAACATGGAGCACATGCAATCCCATACAAAAAGGATACTAGGTGGGTTTTGAAGCCAGGGCTTGTTCATTGGGAGGCAATAGTGTATCCTTGACCCTGGATAAGCCCCTGTAAAATCATCATGATGAAAAATACAAAAATAAGTCAACTTCTTTTTTATAAAATCTTAATGCATGAAGAAGGTCACAGATTTATAGGTAGATAATTACAGCGTTCAGCCAATATTTGTAGCCAATATTAGTGGTATTTCTTCTATCAGTATCGGCCACTACATGCATGTGTTTGCTAATTAATTAGTCCATTCAGCAGACATGCCTCCAGATTATGTTAAGCGCACACATTGCTGCTCCCTTCATTTGTTATCCATTCTTAATGGTTTTTTTTTTCGTGATTTAATAATAAATGTTTACATTTCTTTAAATTTAGACCTGTTATCTATTATCATTGTGTTATTTTTATTGTGTAAATGGAGAAGGAAAACGCAGCATTGGCCTCAAGAATCAGACCGAAAACATCAACAGGCACATGTCGGGGATCAGCTAGACTGAGGTCAAAATAATTGTTTTTTTCATTAGCCTTAGAAGAAAACGGTATCTGTTGATTTCTACAGTACTGATTTAGATAGCTACACTACACACAGCTGGAAGATAGGCAAAGCAAATTAGTTTTACAGTTTAGGAAACTGTAATTAACTTGGTCTGTCTTAGTATTTAAGCTCCCACAAGTCAAGTTGAGAGGAGAGACGGCCAAAAGACATTCCTCCTACAGCATAGCATAGAATCCTGTCCGTCAAAAAGATAGGTACAGCATTTGTAAAGACAATATTGTTAAAATTTAATATCATCTATTACTGTTCCTTCTTATTTTACAAACACAAATATAACACAACAGAAAACAAACCATTTCATTTTTTATAGAAAGGGTACCGACAGGTTAATGCATGTTTTTATCTTATTGTCCCCTGCTGCTAACAGTAGTAAAAGCAGCCTTTAAGACCAGTGCCTTGGGACAAAAGAAGCAGTTATCAATTTAGTTTTTACAAGCCTTTTTTGTTAAGTTTTTTAAAAGAGCCACTGGAGACTATTGTTAAAAAAATCAAATAGTATTTGAAAGTAAATGGAAAATAACTAAAAAAAATAAATATCAACAGATGAAAAACTGAATACTGATCCTGGAGTGTATTGAGACCACTGCATTGTCTTCCAAGGCAGAGCAGTAGACTGTCAAAGAACAAGCTGTCAGGCTGTAGTTTTTGGAAACAAGCCTTCGCCTTGCAGGTCTTTGTTTTGTCTCTCAAGAATCTCCCTTTCATCTGCTCCTGTTACTTTGTTGAAAGATGATGTCTTTCACTTAATATATTGAAACATATAATAGATTGCAAAAGTATTAACCACTGTTTTTGTGCATTTACAGTGTAGAATTTAGATGTTTATTTTTCAAATTTCAAAAGGTAAGAAGAACATGTTACTTTAAAAAAAATTCTCATGAAATATACATTTTTTGAGATCTGGAACAGCGCTGCTTAAAGGTGAAGAATAAAGTGAAGAATGATATGGACAACAGAGAGCATCCTTCAGAGGATTTTTAAACTAAGTGTCTTCAGTAAGAGGCTTCTCCAGATGCAGTGCAAGACCCAGCGCTACAGAAGACCCTGCATGCCTACACCTATCAAGACCTACAACAACTGGTTAAGAGAGAAGAAAAATATGAGTTACTACAACATTTCATTTCCCTTTGGGATAAATAAAGTATTTCTGTATTGAATTTGAATTGAATTTTAAATATTGTAAAATATAACTTGTAATATTGTATCATGTTAAGATAAAAAATGTTGAGATTTCAAACTGAAATTTAAGTCTAACTTTGTAAGAAAGCACTATCCCATCTGTGCTGACAGGGTACTGAAATGCCTTCCTCTTTTTGCAATAACATACATTTGTGCTTGAAAGTTTACATACCCTTCCATTAAGACAGGAAAAAAAAAAACAGCTGCCAGTAAAATACATTTAAATTGACAAAAGTAATAATATATTTAGATATATAGTTAATTCTGTTGAGAAAAGCTTCAGCAAAGAAAGGTTTGGGAAACATAGAGCAGTTTCTAGTGCTGTTGTGCCAACCGTTTCCTTAATTGTTGTTGCTTATTAACTTATGTATTGTGAAAGCTTCACATTAATTGAAAATATCTATGATAAAACCAAGATGACCTAATGTTGTTTGGACATGAAATGTTAAATTTAATTGATCTTATATGCATTAATACTAAATTGAAATGAGAAATTAAAGCTATTTGAAAATATTTGTATTTGTTAAAGGTTTTCTTTGGCTCATCATACATCCATTCAACCAGCGGCACGTTCTGTGCTCATTGGTGGGTAGACTGGAGCTGTGACTTAAAGCAGATATCTGTATTAGCATAAGTTCTCTGCACGATCTCATGCAGTCTCCACCTCCATTACCACAGCTAGATTTGATTTAAGAGTCTCTGTGCTGAGTGTCAGCTCAGATCCCACTAAGATAAGAAACTTTTTCAGAGTTCACAGGCAGCTAAAGCTCATATTAAAACAAGTTCTTGAGGCACTGCTTTAATGTGATTCATTTTATTCATTCCAGGAGAGATTCCCAACCTGTTCCAAGACGATGAGGTGGAGAACATCATTGGCAGCATGAGGCCAGAGGTCCGCAGCACGGGATTGATGGATACGAGAGAAAACTGCTGGAAGTTCTTCATCGACCGTGTTCGCAGGCAGCTCAAGGTGAAGCAGACAGATAGGACAAAAAGACTCGTTTTTTTCTTGTTTTTTTTTTTTTTTTTTTTTTTTTGGTACTGTGGATTTCTAAAGTAATCATCTAGAAACAAACGTTCTTAGTGGCTCCCTTCCAGTGGAGTGTTACGCATTAATCTTCTTTGCAGAGCTTCGCCTATGTTTGATCTCCATCCTTTCTTAATATAGCAAAAGCTTGCAACCTCACACTCTAATTTACCATTCATAAATAAAAAAACTCTCAAACTTAGATAAACATCTGGCTTTATGAAGGAGCTTCTCCTTAGACAATTTTCTTCCCTGACACTTTCAGATGAACTTGAATACAGTGGGGGGCGACAGACGTCATTATAAATCACCAGTAGGAGCAGAAAAGCTGCCGTTTAGCTACAGATAATTTCTCCAATGTGTAGTCGCTTTGTTCCCTCTGGGGAAGGAGAGATTCCAGAGGGCTGCTTATCCTGTCATTATTATAGCGTACACCACCACCTCCCACATCCCTCACCCTCAACTCACTCCCAGCACAAGCCTCTCTAGATTGGGGAGTGAATAAATAAAGAAGGCAATCCCACAGGCAATCTTCTAAAGAGTGGATTTCTGACTGTTTAGTTCTTTCTATTTAAACAGCTTGTCTGGGTGGAAAGGGAACTTTTACAGAGATGTTGGCAAGCTTCAATCATTGCATGAAATGTGCTGAGGGTGTGTTTCAACATGTCACTCTGTGTGTTGAGCATAAATTGCAGAACTAGGCCACAATTTAACACGCTTCTGGAAGGGTTTTGATGAATTGCTCCCAGTCGATGGGGATGAGTTTGAGGGGTTAGCAAGGTAAGAAGGGTAGCAGGATCCTCTGTACTCATCAGCAGTCAAGCCTTGTTGACAAACTCAGTGACATAAATAACCAGAACAAATGATTCACATCTGATTTGGACCTAATGTGGTACACATGCAGATCAGAAAATGGTTACGTAAATGATTCAATTGTGTGTGGGTGCTCTCACATAACTATTGGTTCCAACATACAGTAGGGTGACTGTGCCATCTGCACAATCCGCATGTTGACAAATTGCACAAAATGACCTCTCTTGCAAGCCCATAACATGGATCCCAATCAAAAAACCATAGCTTTCTGCACTGAGATTTTAGCACATGTAAAGGATGTGTATCTTCCTTGTTTGCTCACCTTTACTCTGGGGGTTTATCAACTTTCAGATGCTCCAGGAACTGCCTGATAACACCATTGTTTCACCTCTGCAAATTGAAAAAGTTATGTATTTATCTGCTTATGTACAGCATTGTAGCTAATCTAGAGCATAAATTTTGGCTTCTAAGCTGATTTTATCAGAAAGTGTTTAACTGTGCTTTCTTTCCATTCCATATTTCTATAGATATAAACCAGCTTAATAATCTTTTTCTGCAATTATTGAATTTAAATATGGATGTGAAAATGTGGATTTATGTATTAAATGTTTATAAGTCGTAGCAAAGCATTAAATGTTGCTGTATACATATGAATCAAAACAGACTAATGACTTTTTATTAAATGGAGCTGGGATCTTTATTAGAATAGAGTAAAAATTCATTAAATACCTAAAAACAGAAAAATTTAAATTACATGATGTAGTTCCAATTATGTAAACTGAATAATATTTTCAGTGGTTAAGTTGTTTGACTTGTTGAGAAGAAAAGCTGAGTAGCAATGTGTAGTAAAGTAACACATCTGACAGACTGCACATTGTAAAGACCATGCCTCACACTTGTTTAGCGACTAGGTTCACACAGTTTCTTTTTGTTTAGCAGAGGAAAGATTGCTTTTAGTAAATACCAGCACATTCTAAGATCAAATATCACACCCTCTGGGAAATGTGGAAGAAAAAAAGATAATGGCTTGTGCAGCCGGGGAATGATTTCCAGCACATCTCAGAATCCACATTAGGCAGCAGAAACCCAAACTGTCCGGACCTCAGGAGAGCAGTCCAAAGAGGGAATCATACAAAACTTAAAGACTGCTCCTAAAGGAGACAACAAATATTTTTTCCCTACCAGTCTTTATATATCACCTACTGATTAATACTTAGGTCTAATAATGAACTATTTTTCTGGTCCAACTGATAATGTTATAAAATGGATTACAGTAATACTCCATGACTTCTCATTTAAATGTATTTAACAGAAACTTCTTCTTGTAAATTCTTTTGTGGGATTTAAAATAAAATATAACAAACAAAACAAAAATGAAAATATATTTAAACTGTAAAAGAAAACCTTAATATAAACTTTGCGTTGACTTCATGCTTACCATCGGCGTTTTCTCTGGGTGTGCCTTCTGCTTGTTTGTTTCTTCAGTTTGAAAATGTCGAGCATCTGGCTGAGCGTCTCAACAAGCCAGCTGTTAGTTTCCAGCAGTGAAAATCAGTCTGACATATCCCAGAGCTCAACACACCCCTTTAATCCACATACTTGAAGGAAGCTTTATTTGCCTAATGATGGAGCTGCAGATAATGAATTCACAGTTCTCCTTCACCCTTCTAGACTGTTAATGGGTGTTAGTATGAGAGTGCTTTTCCTCTTTAAGTTTGCTGTGTATCTACCTGCATCCACTGAAACAACTCAATGACTCTAATGTTTTTCTGTGTCTGAGTCCAACCGGTAATGTTTGCTGCCATGCCATCCCTTGCAGGTTGCACTGTGCTTCTCTCCGGTCGGCAATAAACTGAGAGTTCGTAGCAGGAAGTTCCCTGCAGTGGTAAACTGCACTGCGATTGACTGGTTCCACGAGTGGCCACAGGAAGCGCTGGAGTCGGTCAGTTTAAGGTTTCTCCAGGATGTAGAGAACATCCAGGTAAGAGAAACTCTCACTTTAATACATAGTAAATACCAAAAAAAGCTTCCACAAAAACGAAGTTCTTGTAATTTCAATTGTGAAGGACCCAAAAATAATTTGCCGTGCCCCAGAGGAAATACTTCCCCACACTTCAATCTACACTGTCTCTCACTTTCAAACTAAAGTATCTGGTGACTCTTAACCCATGCAGCCCCAAGTAAAGGAGTCTGTGAGCAGATTCATGGCTTACGTCCACACGAATGTCAATCAAATATCCAAGGAGTACTTGGCTAATGACCGCCGCTACAACTACACCACGCCTAAGTCTTTCCTGGAACAGATCAAGCTGTATCGCACTCTGCTGGGCCAGAGGAGCAAAGAGCTAACCGCCAAGATGGAGCGTTTGGAGAACGGCCTACAGAAACTCAGCAGCACATCTGCTCAGGTATTTTCATCATTACTGTAACATCATTTGAATCATAGAGAGAAAACAGCACAAACACTAACTTTATCATTTTAGAAGATAACTATTGATTTGATAATATTTTGTAGGAGAATGAATGCCATGTTTTTTCTATATGTTTTCTTTACCTTGAAGTGATATCTATGTGACAAAGTGGGGTAGTCAAAGATCCTTTATGAAAACAACAGAATTAGATGAGGAAGCTGATAGTAAGGAAGCTTTCCAACTTCAATGAGTTTTACCTCATTGTCAAATATGAATCATTAAGATACTTTAAAAGTGGAACATGCAAATACTGGTTATTATAAGAAAGGTTAGATGGCTGTATTGATGGATAATTAACATAAAATAAATGTGATATCTTTTTCTTTAAGAAGATGAACATAAAAAGCTAATGACTTCTTTTTTAGCTATACATTAGACCATTACGCATAAAGGCATGAAACCACAAAAGGATACATAAACTGTATGCATCTTAAAAATTAAAATACACATGAGAATAATACTAAGCTTGTTAACCAATTTAAAATTAATTCAGCAAGTTCTTTCTACCTTACTTTCATTGAGTTTATGTGGTTGAAATATTGTTATTTTGACATTTTAGCGGTTTGTTTGGGGGATTTCAGTGGACACATACGCCTGCAATAATCAAAAGGAACTCGATGAAATCTCAAAAGACTCTGAATGTGATAGTACTATCACATTTAGATCTGTGGGAAAAATATATAGCTGTATGGCTGCCAGGGAGAAAACCCCCCATAATGCAATGTAATTACTCCCACCTTATTACCATCACATGCTGCCAAAAAGTCTGAATTTGCTAAATTGTCATATGTTAATGAATCTTGATAAATAAAAGCTCATTGGTATGTTTTAGACATTCCTTGGGTTTTCCAAAAGTAAGGGATTTATTGTATTCAATGGCAACCTTACTGTTCTTCAAGAACTCTAAGTTAAAATCATATTTTATGCATTTTTGTCAACCCGCAGTAAACCATGTCTGCAATACTATTTTGACCGGGTTTAGGAAACTATAGAGTTAAGCAAATAGTTACCCTATCAACAGGTTCTCCCATCTGACCTGGAGATATTGTTCATCCATTTAGACACAAGGCCCTTCGTTGCCATTTTTATTTTTTAATTTGTGGTAGTTTTATCCCCTTCTGTGATGTTAAACATTTGTGAGTGTTCCATGAACTAACACTGCTTGAACATCCCTTTTTTCCAGACCTGATTGCTTTTTTCAGTGGTCTTTGTGATACTGTTTTCACAAAAATGTTCCCTTACAAATCTCTATGACCTTTACACAACAGATTGATTTAAATACAAAAGCATCCATGTACGAAATAGCGACTTTTGAAGGCGATGCAACTTTCTGGGTAGTAAAAGAAAACTTTGTGTTGGTTCATTACAGAAAATCCTGAGGAAATGAACTGAAATTTGTGGTCATCATTTGAATAAAATACAAATACATATATGGGTTATTAATACCTAATTAAGCCACTGTGTTTGCTATCTTGTATAGCAAATGTAAATGATTTGTGAACATGGGCATGAAAAGCTATATGCAATGAAAACAGCAGGATCAGTTCTATGAAATTATACTTTGCATAAGGTAATGTTTTAGTCTTTAATATCCACACCTGGATCCATTTGTTCCAATGTTTACCAGCTCTACTGTTTGCCAGAAGAGAGCTATATGAATAATGGAATGCAAAGCCTGAGTGTGAAGCAGTCCTAATTATAGTGGGCCCACTATCCTCCGTGAGTTAATGTGAACCAACTACACAAACGCAGTTTCACTTTGGCATAACACGTATCTCTGCTGCTTTGCATAAACAGGCCCACACATTCCCACCCGCACAAAATCACACATGCATAAACAGCCATTGCGCATAAGTGACGTTGGTGCTGAAAAACACCAGTGTCCTGTTTTCCGTTCCCCCATCTTCAGTTTACTGTGGAAATCAGCTGCCACACATATAATATACATAGGTGGTTATTATGCTAACATATGAGCTTTTTTAATTAGAGAGCAGACCCTTTACAGCAACAGGCCATCATTAATGTGGTCTGTGTCTGTTAGAGCATCCACTACCCTGTCTGTCCTATTTTAAATATTTTATTTAACATTCTGCATAAGAGGACGTGTGAAAAGGGCTGCCGTGGTTATGAACAGAACAAAGAGGGTTAAAGGCAACCCAGCCTTTGCAGCTATAAAGGCCATATATATATATATATGTCATAAGCTCCCTTGGGTAATCATTCATGTATTTATTTTTTTCTGTTTTGTGCAGAAACTGTCCTTCATTTGACTGCTTTGAATTTGATTTATGTTTGCATTTCCTATACATACTGCAAATAGCTAAAAAAGATGTTATATTGTCAGATTATTATAACTTGGGAGAAATTCAGTAAATAACCTAAGTTACGACCAGCAGTGTTAACTTTTCTTCAGAACTCTGTCTAGGCTCAGGTCATACAAAATAAGATTTATTAAAGTCAGTCATGCTCAGATTCAGAGCTCATATCACATACCAACCATTTGCTCCATTTCTCTGATTACATTCACTGCACTTTGATATTGCTAAATTTCAAATAAAGTTTGTTTAATTCATGTATATACTCACCAGCTGTTTTATTCAGTATAGCTCTTAGAGGGCTATACTTACTATACTGAAAAATGGGAAATTTTGCAGTCACATGACTTTTCAAAGTGGACATCTAAATGAGATAAGAAAGCCTTGCTGAAGTTCAAAGCAGCACAATGTGGAGAAAATGGGATATTGATCATTGCATGTGGCCATGTTTTTTGGTCCCAGACAGACTGTTAAGCAACTAAACCAACAAAACAGATCATGCAAAAGCATGTCTCAGGTTTACAGAGCATATTTTTAAAAAAAACAGAAAATATACAGAGAGTGGCAGTTATCGCAGATATTGAAGTTAGATGAGAGGGAACAGTATGAAATGTTATAAAA